>CM076580.1:1031217747-1031496658 GCA_034641835.2 Pinus albicaulis
TAATATGAAAGGCATACCATAAATTTTTCCACGTAAGTCCAAACAACCTATAAAAAGGGAAAACCTTCTTTTTCCATGGGAAATAATTTACCTTTCCTTTTTCAAGACAATCTAAATCACAAAAAAAATGAACTATACTGCACACATTCTTGGATAATGTGAAAGTGGAAAAGGAATACCCTACACAAGTGATTCACACATGTACATTTGAACAGTAATAGATTTTTTTAGTTGAAATGAAATACTTGTTTTCATTTAAATGTAGGGTTTTTAAAGCAGGGAGAAACAATGGCCGCCAAATTAATAAGTGTTTCTTTGGGAAAAATTTAAATCTTGTATTGGGTGATGAAGATAATAGAGGGTATTGAATCTTGATTCTTGACATCTAGAGAGAACCATACAGCCTAACACAATCCAATGGAATTGACCAAAAAAACCCAAATAGAGTCAACCCTACTATAGGAGGAAGGGCCTGCAGTAAGAACTTACCATTTTTGCAAGAGCTGAGGGCGAATGTTGTTTTGCAAGAGCTGAGGGCGAACGCTGAGGGAGAATGCCAAGGGCAAATGCTGTTCTGAAAGAGCTGAGGGTGAATCCAGGGTGAATGCTGTTCTGCAAGAGCTCAGGGCGAATGCTAAGGGTGAATGCTGTTCTGCAAGAGCTCAGGGCGAATGCTGAGGGCGAATGCTATTCTGCAAGAGCTGAGGGAGAATGCTGAGGGCGAATGCTGTTCTGCAAGAGCAGAGGGTGAATGTGCGCGTGATATGAGATGTTAATGTAGCACACATGTACATTTGAACACTAATAGATTTTTGTAGTTGAAATGCAATGCTTGTTTTCATTTAAATGTAGGGTTTTTAAAGCAGGGAGAAATAATGGCTGCCAAATTAATAAGCGTTTCTTTGGGAAAAATTTAAATCTTGTATTGGGTGATGAAGATAATAGAAGGTATTGAATCTTGATTCTTGACATCTAGAGAGAACCATACAGCCTAACACAATCCAATAGAATTGACCAAAAAAACCCAAATAGAGTCAACCCTACTATAGGAGGAAGGGCCTGCAGTAAGAACTTACCATTTTGCAAGAGCTGAGGGCGAATGCTGTTCTGCAAGAGCTGAGGGCGAATGCTGAGGGCAAATGCTGAGGTCAAATGTTGTTCTACAAGAGCTGAGCGCGAATGTTGAGGGAAAATGCTGTTCTGCAAGAGCTGAGGGCAAATACTGTTCTGCAAGAACGGAGGGCAAATGCGCGCGTCATATCAGATGTTAATGTAGCTATTGCGACGCATACGAAACAATAAAATCATTTTTATGTAGCGCACATATAAGTTTCAAATTTTTATGTAGTGCGTATATAATTTTCTTATTTTTATGTGGCGCGCATATAAGTGTCGTTATACCGACGACGGAAAAAGCATCACGATTGCGACGGGTACCTAAACGTCGCAATGGTGACACCTAGACATTGTGTCGCACTTGCGACGACTCGAGTCATCTCAATAGCGACGCTTTGGGCCATAGTGTCGCAATTGCAATGTCATCCTCCAAACGTCGCAATTGTGACACTTTTCTAAGTGTCGATATTGCGACACTTTTCTATAAACGTCGGTATAGCGACGGGTTCGGGCGGGATGGAAAAAATTTGGGGAAATTTATGACATTTGGTCAAAAGCGTCAGAATTTCCGCCAAATGTAGTAGTGTGGTGGTGCCCCAGATGATATTCAACACACCGTAGGCAGTGCACCTGAAAATTTTGAGAGTACCATTGACTATGTATGGTGTCAGGAGTATGGTGCACTGACTAAAATCTACGCCCCGACGCATATAGTTGGTTCAGCACACCGACCTCTTGACTTCACTACATATTCAACGGTGCGGTATTTTACCAGGTTGCACCATTGACCTTGTCAAAATGCCGAAGGCAGTGCACTGAAAAAAATACTTGTCCCAAGATAGATATTTCAGTCAATGCACTATGTTGCCACTATTCCACATGGTCAATGGTGTGGCTGAATAAATGACCGCACTGCCTTTTTTTTTAAATTTTAAAATAATCGGGTGTGCCTTTTGGTACCACCTAGAAAACGGTGTGGATATCGTTAGCACTGGTTGCAGTGTGGCCTATAAATTTCACAGGCAGCACTGCTTACCGGTGCGAGCCGAACGGCTTGAGTGCACTGCGTGACAATTTTTTTTCTTTTAAATGGTTAATTTTAAGGTTATTTGAAATTCTAATCCGCTAAAATGCTTAATTATGGAAAAAGAAGAAAAATACCTATACATTTGGCCGTTAAGGAGGCATATTGGTTGTAGAATTTGTAAAAGAAAATTTTCCCACCATTTTGCAAAATGCAAGTTGGAGATTGGTGGAAAATGCACAACAACAGTGCATGCAATGGGTGCAATGGGAGAACTGATGTTAGGGTAGCTCAGACAAGGATAAATTGCACCAATGCTTGAGAGCTTTGGAGCACTGAGAAAAGTGAAAAATACAGTTTTTTGGCCGTAATTTTTTTTATTTAACCCCATTCTGGTGTGCGGGGTTTTATAGGTGCACCGATGTGGTTTCTTAATACCACATCGGGTGGTTTCTATTTTGGCATGGTGTTTTATGACGCACTGGTGCATAACAGTTGTAAATCATCGGTACTCTACAATAATAAGACGCATCGAGCGGGTGTGTAGGGAGCACACGGTGTACGGTGTGCCAATGTTTTGTGTGCACCAGTGCTTTCTCTTACTGAGCGCACCGGTGCAGTTTAGGATGATAAGCGCATCGAACTAAACACATCCATAAAAACCTCCAGCCGCCAACCTCCTCTAGTAAGATCCTCTAGAAATGGATGCCTAGGGTATTTTATAAGGGGTTCCTCAAAAACATATGCTAGAGGGTATTTTCCTTGTAGTGACACATTACTACCTTCGAAGGATGAAGCAGACAAAGCAGAAGCTGGGAATAGAGTTATGTTGATTAGTGGAAAAGAATTGCTGCAAGAAGTCAAGAAGGAGAAAGAAATGCATTTTATTATTGTGGGTAAACCCAAGGTAATTCAGACTTCTAAAAATTTAGACAATCTTCCTGTGGAAATTAAAAATATGTTAGATGATTATGCTGATATAGTTGTTGGTTAATTACCAGGTAGATTTCCACCAGTTAGAAGTATCAGTCACCACATATATTTAATACTTGGTGCAATTTTACCGAAAAAAGAAGCATATAGAATGACACCTCGGGAGAATGAAGATGTTGGAATACAAGTACATGATTTGTTAGATAAAGGACTGATCAAAGAAAGCCTTAGTCCATGTGCAGTACCAACTGTGCTTATTCCAAAGAAAGGAGGAGAGTGGCACATGTGTACTAATTCCAGAGCTATAAAAAATATCACTATAAGCTATAGAGCTCCATTTCCACACATAGATGATTTTATGTATTTTTTAAGTGGATCAAAGTATTTTACTAAGATAGATCTAAAGAGTGGATACCATCAAATAAGGATTAGAGAAGGAGATGAATGGAAGACTGCATTGAAGACCAATAGTGGGTTGTATATGCCTTTTGGGCTTGCTAATGCACCAAGAACATTTATGAGACTAATGAATGAGGTCTTGAAAGAGTGTGCAGGAAAATTTGTGATATTTTATTTTGATGACATTCAAATTTTCAGTCAGAGTAAGGAAGAGCATTCGAAGCCTGTTAAGTCGGTGTTAAATACTTTTCAAAAGGAGAAACTGCTTATAAATTTGAAGAAGTGTAGTTTCATGAAGAAGGAACTCATTTATTTTGGATTTATAGTCTCAGAAGAAGGCTTGAAAATGGACCCAAAAATGATCCAGGTAATGCAAGATTGGCCAACTCTGAGAAGTGTATTTGAGGTCAGGATTTTTCATGGTCTTGCTAGTTTTTATGAAACGTTTATAAGAGGTTTTAGTTAGATCTGTGCACCAATAATTGAAACAATAAAGGAGAGTAACCAGCCATTTAAGTGGATAGAAGCAATAGATCAAAATTCCAAGTTGTTGAAAAAGAATATCACTGAAAGACTCGTTTTGGCCTTGCCAAATTTTGATAAAATATTCCAAGTTGAGACTGATGCTAGTGGGATAGCAGTTGGAGCTGTCTTCAGTCAAGAGCACATACCAATGGCTTATTTCAGTGAAAAGTTAAATGAGGCCAAGAGGAAGTGTTCATCTTATGATTAGGAGTTCTATGCTATTGTGCAGGATTTCAAGAAATGGAGGTATTACTTGTTTCCCAAAGAATTTGTGTTGTATTTAGATAACCATGTGCTATAGTTCATAAATAATTAGCCGAAGTTGAACGAAAAGCATGCTAAGTGGGTGGATTTTTTTCAGAGTTTTACCTTTGTAATCAAACATACAAGTGGTAAGTCAAACAAAGTTGTTGATGCTTTGAGTAGAGTAAATTTGTTTATGTAGGAATTGAAGATTATCATTTTGGGGTTTGAAGAAATGATTGATATGTATGAGGAAGACACATATTTCCAAGAAATATATGCAGCTATTAAAAATCGTGTGATTCATAATAGAAGCCAGTGGATGGACTACCTAATTCAAAGAGGATTGTTGTTCAAGGATGTAATATTCCCAAATGGGAAAACGAGGAATATAGTGCAAAATGTTGGAAAAGTAGTGTAAAACATCATATAAAAACATGAGGCCAATATGGAGCCTTTCTATTCATCATAAAAGAAGAAAATATGTATAATATAATGGGCCACAAAGCATAGAAAAAGATAGATTGAGCTTCCAATAAAGAAAACCCCCAATAAGAGGTGTTTCTACTATATCAAAAAATGTCGAAAGACTACTATAGCATAGTCATGATGCAATACTACAAAAAATGAATAAAAAAAATATCTATGGCTGTTATATGCCTCAAAAGATATAACAAATATAGATCCATGATTTATACAACCTCCAATGTAGAACCCAAAATGGTTTTCTGAAATACACCAGATACAAAGTAAGAATCAAAGACCTAGGGATGAAGATTCACTACAAAATATAAAATAGAAAGCTATGGCTGATATGATATGACAAATAATATATCCTCATCCAATAGAATCTCTAGATGAAAGTTTGATCCCTTCTCTAGAAAACCTCCTCCCCAAATGATTACTTAAACTACCCTGCAACTCCTCACTGAAAATAACGCAGTCCAAGACAAAAGTTGTGTTGTAGGGGAAAATAAATAAGTGGCATGATGCCAAATGCTGCAATAACGCTCAAGGGCCTTTCTTAATAACCTCCCAATGGAAAGGAACCCTCCTGCAATGAGAATAAGCATTGAAGTGACCCAAATGTGTTTTCCACTGCTGCAACCTAAACACAACACAACCCTCAATAGGATCTGCATTGTAGATGAAAGATGGAGCTTGGCCTAGTTCCTGAATGTGGAAGTATAGAGAAATGCTCTTCCTAGAGGCTTCTCAAGGAAAGAGGCGGGATTCCTGATCAAGAACACCCTGTGCTAAACAACACTACGATATTAACTAAACAACTGAAGAAATCTATATGTCTAAAAATTCCATATAATCAAAACATAAACATACATGCATTCATGATCAAATATGGCTGCCATCCTCTTCCTCATATAAGCGATGAGCTTCCTAATCCTAGGCCCCACTCATTTAAGACACTAATTCCATGCAAAGAGTCTCCAACTAAAACTACGCTCTCCCATAATGAATGCCACTCCTCCATGACAACGTCATTGATTTGTTAAAAGTTGACCCAGTCTATGTGTTCCAGCATCTTTTCACACCTAAGGGTGCTCAATTAAGCTGCCAAGATGTCCTCCTTTCATATTGCCATTTATTTTATTTATATTAAGGATATTAATGGATCTCCATATCCTCTTATTCATCAAACAAGAAAGAAAAAACAAAAAATAATATTCCAACTAGCTCCTGGCTAATTAGGAATATTACAAAGAATAATAAATTATGTATACCTAAGTGTTCCATGAGAGAAAATATGATTATGGAGAAATACAGTGGAGGAATGTCTGGACACTTTGGATAGGATAAAACATTTTCTCAAGTAAGTGCTTTTCATTATTGGCCAAAAATGCAAAGTGATATCAAAAATTGTGTTGAGAAGTGCAAGATTTGTCAACATGCCAAAGGAAGAAGCCAAAACACTGGATTATATTAGCCATTTCCAATACCCAATAGAAATTGGGATGTTCTCAGTATGGATTTTGTTTTAGGTTTTCTGAAGACTCAAAGAGGACATGATTCTATTTATGTTTTTGTAGATAGGTTTTCTAAAATGGCACATTTTATTGCTTGTAAGAAAACTAGCGTTGCAACTCATATTGCTAATTTGTTTTTCTATGAAGTTATAATATTACATGGACTGCTTGTGCGTATTGTTTAAGAAATAGATACAAAGTCTGTAGGACATTTCTGGAGGACTCTATGGAATAAGCTTTTAGTAATTAGTAGTTTTTAGTTGTTTAGATGACTAAATACTTGTCCTAGATTTCTAGAAACAAAAGTCATGGATCTCGTGAGTTCTAGAAATATCATTGCCTCAATTATCCTTAGAATACATTTTTCACTCTTCTACTATTTTACCATGCCTTGGCCATCATACCACTCCTGAAGAGTCCCTCATAAAGCCTAATTCACTCATCTCCATCACATTTTTTACACCTATGGTTTGGACAATCCATTTTTCCCCTGCCTACTTTTCACTATGCTGACCTAATGCCTCAAAGCCTTCAAAAACACAAATTTTCCTCTAAAAACTCCTTAGGAAGATCAATTTCAGTGGTTTGTGAATCTTCAAAATGATCTAGCTTGTCAAAAAGAACTCATTTCTCTCCTCTTTCCTAAAAAATCCCCAAGTCAAAACTTCAGTCCATAGAAGAGTCAAAAACTCCCTCCACTAGGTCACTAGAGTTTATAGGTGCTAGGGTTGGCCTTTGTGTGCAAGAGGCATTGTTTTTAGGTAATGATAAATCTGGAACTAGGTCAAAGGAACAAACATGTAATTGGTCTAAAACAAAGCAGAGAAAACCTCCAACAAGGGTTTTCTTATCAAAAGTGTATTCCACAAAATATAGTTAGCCATGAGTGACACTTCTGCAGGACTATCAAAGATGGCTACCTAAAAGAATATTGATAAGATAAAAAAAAACATGATGTATCTCATGATGATGGTACATATAAAGACTAAATGAGTTGTTGATACCAACTGCTAGGGTTTTCACACTAAGAGGTTTTCACAGCTTCAAAGTGAAAACATGACAGAATGTCAGTTGAAAGAAGGTCAAAATTCTTCTCTCCAGTCTCATCCACCAAGAAATCAAAGGCATAAAAGATACAAGATTGAATATTCCAAGGTCAAAGTTCCAAAATAATGAAAATTTTACTATTTAAAGGTGTTGAAATTCATGAAAAGGATAGAGTGGGAAAACCTTCAAAAGAGAGCACTAATGTCCCTGTATGACTTCTTCCTAAAAAATTTGTCAAAATGACATTTTTCTTTTCAAGAACTGGTTCATCTTTCCAAAATTTTGGTAAGAGAAAAATATTATGCTTGTTAGAAAGTTTGTCAATCCAAGGGAAACAACAATATGCTCCAGTAAAGGCAAAAAACCATTTTTCTCAGAGTTCTGCTACCTACAGGACAAAAGTACCAAAAAGTCACTGAAAAAGAAAGAATGGAAACAAACTTTATAAAGTGGGTTTTTCATTTTAAATTTTCGAAGGGTATAAAAAGCCTTAAGCCATCATCACTCAACACCATTTCTTCATTTGCAAAAAGAGTGGAAATTTTTAGGTTTTCAGGGTTTCTAGCAGAGCTTTGAGGTGAGAATTTGTTGTGCTGCACTCCTGAGAGGCCGCGCTACGCGCCTATGCACGCTGCCTATGCTTTTATCCAAAGAGGGATGCACACCTATGTAATGGTGTTGCATGCCTATATAAACAACATCGTGTAGAGCCCACCTGACCCATTCAGGCCTACATGAAAACCTACCCACTGCCACACCTGCTGCGCTCCTATGAATTTAGCGATTTACCAGAAGGCGACAGGTCGTGCAAAGTTGCCTTGCTATGCTCATGTGCATTCATCATTTTCCCAGGAGGCACCTGACAGGTCGTGCAGAGGTGCCCCGCTACACTCCTGCAGGTTCAGCACTTGCCCGGGAGGCACTTGACTGGTCGTGCAGAGGTGCCCTGTTGCACTCTTGCGTGTTCAGGGCTGCCTACCACCCAACTTCTCGTGTAGAGGCTACCAGTGCTACACGTCTGGGCATGCAGAAGCTTCCCAACCCTGCGTGGAGAGGCCGCCCGACTACTCATGCAGAAGGCGCCCGAATTGCCCATGATCCATTTATGAGCCTGTTTCTTCAGCTGTGAAAATATTTTGAAGGTATTTTATTTTTCCCTATCCTTTCATACTATCTAAAGGTGAAATATATAGAATGTGAAGGGTGAGATTAAAGATATTTTGAAAAACCTTAGCGGAAGAAAGGTTAGGTCCCCACCTTTGCAAGCATTGTTGATTGTAAGGCTCCCATCCATCTACACATTGAGAACACATTGAGGCCAAAAGTTTCCTACTTCATTCCTCTTTTCCCCTTCAAATTTTAAAATCATTGCCTTCCTCATTAACCTCTCATTTGCATTCTCCATATCATCTCCCAAGAATATCAGGGTTTTTTTTCAAAGAAAAGGGTAAAAGACAAGATGCCTAAAGAAGGCAGTGTTGATAGTGGTGAGAGAGGCCAAAGGCCTAGAGAACAACATAAGAAGGGTGGGAAAGAAAATAGGTTTGAGCCTATAAACACTAAAGAATTGACAGCCTTCTCCTACTTTATTTTCATATTTCCAAGAAGTAGGATGCTATGAGTTCCGTGAGAAAGTGAAAAGAGTCCAAAGTCACCCTCAATTGACCAAAATTTTTCTCCTTAACCTCCATGACCACCATGTACATCTAGCTGGAGCGAATTTTAAGCTGACCACCAATGAAATCTCTATGGCCATTGGAATACCTTGCATGGGGGGGGAAATGGTTCAAACAATTGTATCTGGACCTAAGCCATTATCATCCCTTCTTAAAACCAAGTTTCCAAGCTGATTGTGAATCTATTTCCCCCTTTTCTCATTTGTTGGACATATATGCTCCTTTGATGAAGATCATTATGAAATAATTCACCTGTGAGGGTAGTTTTTCTAGGATCTACTCCTACCACATAAGACTACTCATGAATTTTAGTAAGGTCCAACTACTCCATTTTCCCTACTACCTTTGTAAAAGCATTGATAAAATGTAATCCTTGGTGCAAAAAAGGCCTCCCTCCCAACAAATGTCAAGTCTTTTCCACCATTCCCTCATCAAAATGATTGTCTTACACCAATTAGAGCAACAAGGCATCCCATGGGAATTTTTCATTGCCCATGGTGTTTTCACCTGTCCACAACCCCTTCCTCTACGAAGTTTTCCATCATCATATCAACTTCCTCCTCCCACACCTCCATCACCCTCCAAGGACCATGATTCATCGTTTTCACATGAATACTTTTCCCAAACAAACCTCCCTCTTTCACCTTCCCCTAAAGCCTAAGAACATGAAGAAAGCAATGATAAGGAGGAACATGACAATCAAGAAGAACAAGACAATAAAGGAGAAGAAAAAAGTGATGAAGAGGAGGAGAATGAAAGTGAAGAGGAGGAAAATGAAAACGAAGAAAGTGAAAATGATGGAGAAGATACCAAGGACAGTGAAGAGGAGGCTAGTGAAAATAGTAAAGAAGACAGTGACAAAAGAAGTGGGCTAAATGATAAATAAGGTAACAAAGAAGATAGTGATGACAAAGAGGAAGAAAACAGTGACCAAGATGAACATGGCAGTCATGAAGAAAGTAATGAGGAAGAAGACCAAGAAGAAAGTGTTAATGAAGAAGAAAGTAGTGAAAAAGGTAGTAAAACAAAAGGGAACAAGAAGGTAGAGATAATGAGCTAAATGAGGATGAGGAAATCAATGACAGCCCAAGTACAGAGGCAAATTTTGAAGAGACAGAGTTTTAAGGTAAAGAAGAAAACAATGAGCCCAATAACAGTGATAAAAGGAGCAGTGAAAAAGATGGAGATAGCAGTCAAGAAAGTGAAAATCAAAGTAAAGGAGAGACTAATGAAAGTGCCTCTAACAATGACCCCACATAAAATGTTAGCAGTAAAGAAGAGGAAGAGTTTTAGAGTGAATACAGTGGGAAAATTAGTGTGGGTATAGACACACATAATGAGGCAGAAAATGACAGCGATGATGAAGAAGAATATCATGGTAGTGCTCATGAAAAAAGTAGTGATAATGAAGAAACAAAATCTGAGAGGAAAGATAGTAGGCATAGAAAAGATGGAGAAAACAATGAAGATGCCTCTGATAGTGACCCCACAGAAAATGAAAACAATAATAAAGAGAATGAAAATGTAGAGACAGAGGCAAAATTTGAAAATGAGGATAGTGGGCCAAATCATGAAGAACAGGACAGTCATGAAGAAAAAATGTACAAAGAAATGATGAAGACACCTATAATGTTGCAAATATAGAGGATGACAACCATGAAGATATTGACAGTGATACTAGCATGAGAGAAAATAAAAATTCCTTTCAAAAATACAGTCAAGAGAAAAGTGAGGAAGACACCCATACAAAAATCATCAATGAGAAGACAAACAACCATAATGTCACCAATGATCAAGGTATTCAAGTGAAACATGTTAAAACTTGTACTCTGACTTACCAAAGAGGAGAAAGGCAAGTTTTTGATGCCTATGAGAGGCAAGGGACGTTGCCATGTAATTCAACTCAACCTTTGGATAAAGGTAAGAAAAAAGTGAAAGAAGAAGAGGAATATCATAAAAAAGAAAGAGAGTTTGAACTCATTCACATAGACAGTGATGATGAGAATGAAACAAGAATTTCAAAGTCCCTCCTCCAAGATAGGAATTCAAAAATCAAGGACTTGGAGGTTGAGTTAGAAAGAGCAAAGGATGTCATTCACTTTTATCAAATGAAAAACAAGAAAATGAGTGCCCAACAAGCCATCCATGAAACAAGAACACTCAGGTACCGGAAAGAGGCTCAAAGGGCACTGGTGAAGTTGGCAGAATTCATGGGCACTTATGAGATGAGTAGTGATGAGGAGGGTCAAACGAGAAGGAGACCTAGAAATATGGGTCTTAGGAAAGCATTGGCAGAGCAGAGATAAGAAGAATCAACCCAAGAAAAACAATTTTCTCTCCAAGAACCTCTTGCGCTAGAAATTGAACATGATATGGAATCATGGATTGAGAGGGCTAACATACACCTTGAAACCAAGTTGGAGAAGGCCAATAAAGACTTGGATCTACAAAGGAAAATGGATACGCTATTTTTCACAGCAACCTCAAGAAGCGAGGCTTGCATTTTTGGATTCCACATCATGCGAGGAGCATGCTCACTAATTTTCAGCTTAATTGGAGTTGTTTTGGTCCCCCAAAAGGGTCAAAACACTCATTTTTTCACCATTCTACCCACTTTTCAGGACATGTGTTGTGTTCCTACCACTATTGGAATTTTCACTTTTTGGATAGGTTGTAGAGGTCCGATTAGAAAACCAAAGATATATATTGAAATTATACTTGAAGGGCTTTCCAACAAGCCATCATGGAGCCTTATCCAACATCGAGAATTCCTTCAAAACAATACTGTAAAAAGACCTATTTTTTTGTTCCCGTGCTACGCTCTTGGCATGCAAATTCAAATTTGACACACAGTGCTACGCTCTTGTAGTTGAAAAGTTAGAATGTGCATTTGGCATGTTTTTGTAGGCTTTTCAGAGCCTAAAGGTCAATTTAATTGCTAAAAATGGCCAGAAAGATATTTATTTTAGATATTTTTGTGCCTTGGGCCTTGCAAGGCCTTAAGGACAATATAGATACTTCTGTTTAGCCAATAGAATTCTATATTCTCTATTAGGCTTTCTTCCTCCTTGATTGTAATATAAGGCATTAGGATTCATTGTAATAATGGGCTTTTGATGTTTTTAAGAGCAATGCATAGTTTTTGGAAGTTGAAGAAAAATTTAGTGTTGTGGAGCTTGTGGATGATTTTCCTTTGTTGATAATGATGAAGGCTTGCTTACAGGATTCCTAAGTTTAGTTAATGGTGATGCATCTCTTATTTTTCCATGTTTTTTCTTGTTTATAATATTTCCATCTTTCTATATTTCAATAGCTCAGAAAAGTATAGGATGATAAATGTTTTTTGAGGCACCTTAGTCCTCCTGTTTGCTATTGTCTTCATGTTTCCCTCTGCTGGGTTAGTTTAAGGAATTATTAGTTGCTCCTCGGGCCCACATAAGCTTGTCTATTTCATTATTGGATTAATATGCTAGTTTAAAAACATGATTCATGGTGAGCCCTGCTTGTCTTATGCTATCTAAACTCTGTCTTGAAAACTCTCTTTGATGTATTGATTGATTAGGTTAAGCCAAAGAGGTCTTGTTTCGATCCTGCCCTTTGTATATGCTTATAGTTTTTCCTCAAAGTTATTTATAGTTTAATGAATGATTTTTAGGCATTCCCTCTTCATTTATTGATGCTATTTGTCTCTTATACATTTTCAAATATTGAAAGTAGAATCATTGAAGTTAGATAAATTGTCTTACTTTATTTGTTCCACTGGATCGTATGTATTGAATGTGTATTTGTTTAAAAGTATTATCATTGAGTAAATGGTGTGCCCTATCTCATGACTAGTATCTTTTGCTTATCAGTATTTTAGATCTCTCTGTTCATAAGTATTTGACAAAGGATTCTTAATTTCCCTTTGCCCTACCTTGGTTCCCAAACTTAATGTCCATTTCACCTCACACATAAAATTTAAATATCCATTAACTACAGTAGATGTGCCCTGTGATGTACCCCAATTCATTATTGAGATATCAATGACTTCATAGTCCATAGCCCATTGATTTGATAAACTCTCACTCCACCTATCCTACTTGATCATCTTACCCCAACCAAAACAAACAACAAACCAACACTTAACAACTAGCCTAAAATCAAACCCTTAAAGAAAAGAAGTTCACATACTTCGCATAATAGAGAGAACCCTCTCTGAGTCCAGGAAGGCTAGGTCCTAGGACTGCAAATACTGGTCTGATGTTACCCTATGCATTTTGTCTACCAATCTACTAAATCACGAGACACTAACATAATGGCAATCACGGTGGGACATTCTGAGTTATTGACAATATAAGTACCCCTTAGGACTCGAGAATCCCTTGATTAAACAGTATCCCTTGATTTATAGCTACCTCATCACTATCACTAACACAATGGTGATCATGATGCGAACTCTGATGTCAGTGACAATCTAAGTATCCCTTAGGACTTCATAAACCTTCATCAAATCATAAGAGAACTCAAGTTAATAGTCGAAGAGTATAATCTGGTTGTCTCACCATCCTAGAAAAATGATGACTCAGTTGTAAGACACTCTTAAAAACCTTAAGGCTGCATATAGGAACTCAGAAAACTCCAAAACACTCCTAGATTGGCTTCTTGTCAGTATTGGTGGTGGACCATAGACACATATCTTCAAAACAACTAAAAAATATCCACTTGGCGACTCCACTAGCCTCCGGTAGGCCTTCTAACATTACTAATGTCCTTAGACTCCTATAGGATTGTGTCGAAATAACCCTGAGAAGTCTAGAATCCTAGTCACACACTGTTTGAGTTTAGAAAACACAAAAAGAGGTAAAATTTTCAAAAAAGTTGAAAAACTTTCAGCCTCTCTAAAGTTTGAGTTTTAAATCTGGCTTCGCGAAGAATCAATACCAGATCTCATCCAGATCCAAACCCTCCTACTATAGTTAATTACCTAGAAAGGATTTTGTGGAAAATCTCTGAAATTGGAAACTTAACTACTGTTAAGACCATTCATAAAGCAAGCTCTCTACCTGAAAATCTTATAGCCTTGCAAGAACCCCAATTTGACTTGCATCACATGAGACACCTTTTTAGAACCAAGTCACAAAGTAGAATTGACCATACCGACCTTGAGCCCATAGACTTGCAGTAGAGTCCTAGCGGAGAAGCTTCTCCTTCCACACCACCTGATTTCCAACTTCTCCACCACTTTGGCCCTTCTCATCCCAAGTCTGCTCAGAATCAGTTTTTTGGTCCAAGTACTTCTGCCACACCCATTCACACCTCCACTATGCAAACCACTCCATCTCATATCACAAATCCTCCACTTGTAAATCCACCATTAGCTCCTATCATGGCAGCTTGGTATGCCCCCCTGCTTTTACCGCAACATTTGGTACCTTTTCCGAATGATTATCAGTCCAGAATCCCACACATTATTGGGACTAAATCTACCTTTGCCGAACAACATGTAGATAGAATAAATTATGCCTTTGACTACATGGAATTAGAAGAGGAAACCATGAAGATGAGGATGTTTGCCCAAAGCCTAAGAGGGGAGGCTAAAAAATGGTTTAAGAACTTGACTCCCAATAGCATACATGATCTCCCTTCCCTTTACCAAACTTTCATAAACAAGTGGGAAATAAAGAAAAACTCCCTCCAAATCGTTTCTGAATATAACAATCTTAAGAGGAATAAGGGGGAGAGTGTCCAAGAATATTGCACCAGGTTTAACAGTGTCTACAATGCCCTCCCACCTTATATGAAACCCCCACTAGGCCTAGCCTTAGCTAAATTCCCGGAAGGTTTTGACCCCAGCATGGCTTATCAGCTAAGAGAAAGAGACCCCTAACTCTGGAAGACATGCAAAAGGGAGCTATAAGTGCATAAGCAAACATAATTGAAAACAGAGCTAGGCTAAGATCAGAAAAGAGGGTAACCTACAAATATGAAATCATACCGTCAACCTCCCCATCTGATTCCAAGATTGATAACCTACTTAGAACCATGGAAATAATGATGGAGATAATAAGCATAAACAAAAGAACACCTCCTAGGGATAACCAGCCAAATCCCTAAACAGAAACCGAAATCAGAACTTCATAAGAGATCCACCCCAAATCAGACAAAGGGAAAATGATCAACAAACTAGACCGCCCTTCAAATATAACTATGTAGATGAAGGGGAAAGAGATATTGAACAACCAGATGAAAATCATCTAAACTTAATAGGCTCTGATAGCGAGGGTGGTGTTTTTATATAGAAGAAGAACAAGGTTTCTTATCCTTGAATCTAGATGAAACAAGCCATGAATATTCTGAAGACTACAGGTTTGGATTGGAAAATGCCATATGGAAGTCCACAGGTAATATGACCTTAGGAGCAAGAAAAACCAAGATAGATCCAAAAAGACCAACTTAAACACTACTGTCAGGAAAACCCCCGAAAACATTCTCAAAATAACAACGGACAATACCAACACCATGGCTAAGAAAACTGATCCTAGCAAAGGTAAAATTAGCCAACCAAGTGGTGACACCAGCTGCCCTAGTACCTCTGCTAGTGGCCTTGAAAAAAATTTATTAACCAAAGCCCCAAATTAGAATCAGAAAATTAAAAATGTAGAAAAAATTATGGCTGATAAAACTGATATAGATATGTCTAAAACCCAAGTACCTTTCAGTTTTGAATGAGAGATTGCTAAAATCAAAATAACCATACCTCTCACTAAACTGGTAGCTCAGGATATGTACAAATATCAAGTTCTGAAAGTTCTAAACATAGGAAATGATACCAATACTCTGAATTTGACGGATGACAAACCAAAACTGTTGTTTGGACCCGAATTAGATGGAAAATACCAAGAAGGAGCCATTATCCCTTTCTATGTTAGCTTAAACATACATGACAAAATCGTACATAATGCCATGCTAGACTCTCGTGCCTCTCACAACCTCATGCCAAAGGTAGTGATGGAGAAGTTAGGCCTAGAAATAACCAAGCCCTACAAGGACTTGTATTCCTTCGATTCAAGCAGAGTTAAGTGATTGGGCCTAATCAAGGATTTATGTGTCAATCTCACACATATCCCTAATAAGAGCCTGGTTATGGACATAGTAGTGGCTGACATTCCCCCCAAATATGGCATGCTTTTGTCTCGATATTGGGGAGCCAAGCTTCTGGGAAACCTCCAACTTGACATGTATTATGCTAACATCCTGATTTTTAACCAAACAAGGAGACTGTACCAAAAGTCTCACATGAAGTATATGTTAAGTAGCCTAGACAAACGCAAAAACACCCCGGTTTATTCCATTCATTCAGGTTTGGACTCTTTTATCTTGTATAATGAAAATGAGATTAGTGGACAAGTAAAAGGAGGTGATAAAGAACTAGGCCCTCTAGAACACTCATACTCACCCTCAAATGAAGAAAATGATAACCAAAACTCTGGCAGCCCTAAACAACAACTTAGTGACAAACATGAAGTAGAAACACTTTGGAACATTGTTGAGGTATAAAAGGTGTCTTTTTAATGCCTATTTATCCTACATTAATTATCAATCCAGGAACGACTTTTTGTTTCAAGAGTGTACTCATTCTGAGGCTATAATTCAATATAAGAGTAATGCTTTGCAATATGTAGTATAGTGTTGTAAATACAAGAGTAAACGGCTGCTTGGAAAAGAAATCTAACTACAATGACATGAACTTAAATGCTTGAAAATTCAATCATTCACTCAGCAGGTATCAGTCAAGGATACAGTAATGATAACTCTTTCCTTTAGAAACTGATAAAATCAACTAAGAACAAGATAATCAATCTGAGAACGTGGGAGCAATAACCAGTATTCTTTACAGTTGATAATCCTGCTTAAAGCAATTAAATGAAAACATAATTTGAACTAAATGATGCTAATGAAAGTAAACTATGCAAGCACTTTAAAAGCAAACTGTTTGCAATATGTAAACTAATGAATAGGAAATGAAAAGCAAACCTGAATTGAACAATAATGTAAATAAACAACAAACTGTAACTTAGAATAATTGAACAACAAATCATATTGTTGGCGAGGAATCAGGTCTCACAGGCAAGACCCAGGTTTCGAGATTGTGGCCAACAAGGGAATCCGCTGTAGTCTAGAACCATGCCGTCATTATCACCCTACTCCGGAGACCAGAGAGTCTCACGCAAGGCATGCCGCAACCACATGTAGAAGGGGAATATATCGATAGCAGTGAAAGGATCCGCAACTCATGATTAACATTGAATCGATTGCATATACATCGTTATATACGCAAGAACATTCAGAGAGTGAACCGATATTAAGAAAATAAAATTTTAAATCATCACAACCATCATGCATGCATATAAATCACACAATAGGACAGAAACCTGCAATTGTATTGATATCTTCAACCAAATCCAAAGTTACATAGCTTCCGCAAGGAGAGCTTACAAGTCTGATACGGACGCCTTATAGGACAGAAAGGTAAATGAGAGAAACCTAGGAACTACAGAGGTATCTTGCCTGATCTCCTTCAGTTGATCTACATTATTTCTTCTATTCTCATTCTTCTTTCTTTTGGCCAGGTGACTGCTATTTGTTCACCTGCTATCGCAACTGTTAGTTCCTCTTTACGTTCTTCTTCAGCTGCTTCCGGCTTCTCTCTTGTTGTCTGTGTGTTCTTCTTTCTGTCTTCTATTGTATATTCTCTTCGTCTACTCTCATGCATCTGCTTTCTTCAGCTATCTCTTGCTTCTGTGCCACCTTGATAGCTCCACGACTTACTGTAGTTGCCACTTGGTCGCGATTTCCATGTGTCATCATGCCACAACCCAAAAAGCCGTTCTTTATTCAAAATTCAAAATAACTTTTCAAAACAAGGGCCCCAACAGACCCCGACCACATTTTCTTGACTCATCCCCGAGTCAATCACAAATGAGAGTCTCTATCTCCATCGCCCCGCTTGATCCCATGCCCTGTTCGCACTGTGTGCCTTCAGCTTGTTCCTGTTCTCGCTATGTGCCTTCAGCTTATTGTTCGAATAAGGGCCCCAACTCCGGGACTCTGCAGAACGTTGTAGCTCTAAGCTCAGTGAAGGACAACACAGCTTGCTGCCACCCCCACAACATGGAATTTGTCTCTTCGGCAATCTTGGTTATAGCGGCCTCTTCTATGTGCGCCGGTACAGCCCCGAACACCGTGCTAATCTGGGTTTTGGCCTCGGCGGCTAGCTGTTGTAGTTGCCTGGTGCTGAATTGAAGGGGTGGGCAGAGCTCACGAATTACCCATTTGGCCATTGCTGAGATAGCCTCTGTTTGCTGAATTTGTACTTCGAGCTCATTTTCCTAGGCATATAACTGGTCCAATCGTGTGGGGTCTGCGGTTTCTTGAATGTCCCGCGAAATCTGCTGTAGCTAAGTAGAAATGGGTTGCATTTTGACTGTAAGGGCTAGTGAGCACTTCTGAAGACCCTTCAGGAGGTTGTAAGCTTCACGCACTGTAGAGGTAAGGGCTTCCTGCATTTGAGTGGCCTGGCCCTGCTTTTCTGCAACCTATGCGGAATAGACAATCTTGGGATCGGGTAGCGCAGGCCGTGCGGCTAACACTACTTGAAGCTCCTGTTTTTCCCTGTGTAGGCCATGGTATGCGATCCGGAGGTGGAAAGCCTATGCTACAACACTCATCTCCATGATATCGGCTGGCAGCTGAGAGTAATGATCCCGACAGTTGGCCAAAACTCTGAAAACACCTGGGTGACATTGTTTATCTGATCTTTCAGCTGTTCCTGTGTGGTGATGAGCTGGTTGCACTATTCAGTAAGCACTGTAATATGCTTCTGCTACTCGTCGCACCTCTCCTGTAGCTCAGAATGAAGCCTTTCGGCTTGCTGTGCTGCCCTCTAGATAAATAAGTACAGCTGAGCTGTACCCCAGGTTTCTAAATTGGTGGTCCCCAAACTGCCCTGGTCCGGCCTCCTTTTTTGCAAGGGTTGCCCACTGGCAACTGATCGATTAGAATGCTCCGGGGGGGATGGCGGCGTGGTTTGTGGAGGCGCTCAGTTGGCCATAGTCATATCCGGTCATTCCTGCTGATCGATATGGCTAGTTTGTGGAGAGATAGCAGGCTCAGGCTGAGCCTTAGCTGAGTCGACAACAATGTGTGCCCTCTGGGTGAATATATCAGTTAGAGAAACTTGGGGTTCTCTCGCGAGGTCGACCGGTGGTACTACTGCTGTAGTACTGGAGTCAACTTTGGCCCCGTGGTCCCCACCAAGGATTTCCCAGATGATTGGGTTGAACACGGTAGAATATGAATTGGATGGAGCGGATGAAGTGGTAGGCGGATGAACGGTGGATGGAACGGTGGATGGAGTGGTGGAGGAGTGTGGAAGGTGAACATTGATGAACTCGGATGGGTCAAAGAGGGGTTCTTCTTGAATCAACAACCCTGTGCTTGGTGGCAGTGGTGGATCATCAGTAGTGAGGTCCACCACCGGATTCGCTTCGGTGGTGCGGGCTCGCTTGGCTTGAGGGGCCTCTAATTGATCTGTAGGCATGCTCTTCTCTCCCATCGGGGTCGTGATTGGGCTTGCCAAAGTAAATAGAATAGTAGGGATTGGTGAAGAGAGGGGAGATGTATGGGGGTGCGAGGTAGAGCGAGAAAACAGGAACTCGGAAAATAAAGGCAAAGGGGCGGCACCGCTTGAAATAACCTGGGCCGCCACATTAAAATTGCGTACCTGAGTGTTCAAGTGGCGGACAATGGGGACAAGCAGCTCAGGGAGTTCTGGTGGTGTCGCCTCCGCATCAGTTTCGGCAGGTTTTTGCTGCGGTAGCATTCGCTCAAAGTTGTACCTGGTCACCCCGTCACGGATTTCCATCGCAACCACCGGCCACGAACAGACCTCATTGTGGAAGGCGGTATCCTCAAGCTGGAATTTCAATGGCTTCATGTGGAAGGTGGCCTCCGGCACGCAAGTAGGTCAGAGGTAAGTATGCTTGTGACTAACCCCGAACCACACTTTCTCACTGTACTCATCTGATAGGTTCCTGGGCACCCATTACTAGCCGGCCACCACGTCCATTATTAAACCATACCATGACCGAAATGCCTCTGCATTCACCTATTTGGTGCTAGGATCAGCGGATGCCTTCCACGGAGCGAACTTCAGCGCTAGAGGCTGGCCCTCCGGAATGTCTGCGGGGAACCTGATGAGGGGAGTGTGCCATTTCCACATGGAAAAGGCAACGATCAAATATCCATAAATGAAACTAGTAGTGCACTTTTAGTTCTCCTTGGACGCATCAAACAATTCCTTCAATAGGAAGGAGCACCATTTCAGCTTGGTGCCCTGAACACAGTTCTCTGCAATGGAGATAGTGTCTAGAGTGCATTCACCCTTTGTGTAGTGCCTCATTGTCTTGCTGGAAATGAGGTAGTAGGTGAATTTAATCTTGGGCTTATTGATAAGGTCTATCTTGGCTCCTTTTCCCCCCCTGACGGGTGCCATATTTGACATATAGGTTTGTGTCTCCTGACTTCCGCGCGCGCTTAGAGGTGGTCTGACAGGAAATCGAGACATCCACACCATTTTGTGAAAGCCTTGTGAGATGATGGATATCCTCAGCGTGAATGGGAATTTCCTTGTTCAACCAAAAGGACCCATTCTGGATGCGGCTGAGGAGGAACCGGGTGCACTGCAGAGCTGGTCCTGTGGTCTCGAAGACCAGAAGATTTCTTAAGTTCATCAAAGAAGATTTTTGAAGGCCCCGGAAATCTGGTAACATTCTATTTCCTGAGTTCCCATCTGTTGTGTAGTAATGTTCCATATACACCTGCCAATGGAGTGCCGAGAATTCAGAAGCGTCTAAAAGGTTGGCATCTATCAAGGCCGCATTGTCATATTTCCCTCCAAGGGATTCTGTCTTGTGAATTTTTATGTCGAGCTCTGGTTCGAGGATGGCTGGGATGGCCTTCGGCATGGTTGTTGGGCGCTGATAGACTTGCAGAATGTGTCTCGGCATCCTCTCTTGGTGCTGTGCGTCTGGAGACTTCTGCTGCTCTGGTGCTACTGCAATTGCTAATTCGAACAATTCTGACATTCTCGTGTTTTTGGTTTGCATAAAAGTTCTGTAATTTCCTGGCACAAGGGGAGTTGATGAGACCCCCTAATGAGTTAATTCCTACTGGCATTCTTTTCTGCGATAATCGTGCGATCAATCGTGTGCCAATGTGTATTCTGACAGTTGCTGACGGTGGCATGGGGAAATGGGCAGACGTGACGGCTGAGGTTACTATGGATGATGGCAAAATGATTATGGCAGGGTTACGTCCAATTATGGTAATTTATGGTGCAGATCTAGATGATCCTACAAAATGACACATGTACTGACTAAAATGACTTGGACTGACCTAGACACGTTTATGAATCCTACGGGGATGACACGCTGGACGCGCCCCTCCCCGACCACAATCGATTGCGGTGTGGTCCTGCAATAGTGCGGTCATTGAAAAACTATGAATGAAAAGAAATGCTACCTATGCTCATCCCGGTTGTGGGAGAGTTATTCAAGTACGCTACTCTACGGGTGCTCTCGGTTGCGAGAGTTATTGATGAAGATTGAAATAAAATTACTCCTAGTAGGGTTTCAGGCATGCGCCATTCACCCATCCCAGTAAAACAGTATCGTCCAGCTGAGCCAACCGAACGGCTCCAGACTCTCTAATCTTGATGAAAAAGTAAGGTCCTAACCAGTGCATCTGCAGCTTGCCTGGGAACTTCTGGAACTTGTTGTCATATAAGAGGACTTTGTTGCCAACCTGGAACATTTTGTTCTTGATGTGGCGGTCGTGCCATGCTTTCTGCCTATCCTTCTGAACCTTCTGGTGGAATTTGGCCAAGAACCAAGCCTTGTCCAGTTCCTGTAGTTCATGTAGGCACTCTTGGAGCGAGGCTTCTTTTGAGAACTTGAGAGATGTGGCAATTAAAAGACTGGGTACAGTGAACTTGGTGGGAATCACAACTTCCCGGCCATACACCAACTAGAACGGTGTCTAATTGGTCAAGCGAATTACTGTAGTCCAGTAGGCCCAGAGTGCAGCTGCTAGCCGCTCATCCCAATCATCCCGCTGGGCGTTACAGATCTTTGTTAACCCCTTTTCAAGAATTATATTAAATGCTTCAACAGTACCATTGGCCTGCGGGTGGTACGGGTTGCTTTTGTGATGCTGAATCATAAATGTGTCCAACAATGACTTGACCATGTCATTAATGAAATGTGTACCTTAATTGCTGGTTAAACTTTGTGGGCATCCAAACCTGCTGATGATGTGTTCAAAGATGAACCATGCTGCTATATCCACCGTGCAGTCGCGTACCACCACTGCCTCAGCCCACCTGGTGAGGTAGTCGATTGCGATAATGATGTAGCGGGCCTTGGAGTGCCTGGCGACTCGGGCTATGGGTCCTACGAAGTCAACAACCCACTTCTTGAAAGACCGCAACACATGTACTGGGTGTAGAAAAAGCTCGTCCCTGTGAGAGGGCCTCCCCGTTCGCTGACATACATCGCATCTCTTAACAAATGTCTTACAGTCCGCATGGACCGTCGGCCACCATAGTCCAGCCTGGAGGACCTTCCTCGCAGTGGGTTTTTCCCCTACATGCCCTCCCACAACACCGCTGTGGCATTCCCACATGACAGCTTCGCGCTCGTAGTCAAGTACGCATATGCGCAGAACCTCATCAAGGCCCAGCTTGTACAGCTGCCCTGCAATCATTTGGTATTCGGCGACGCGGATGACCAAGTGTTGTTTCTGGAGTGGGGTGTAGTGCAGAGGGTACTACCCCATGGTTAGATAGGTGATGATGTCGGCCAAGTAGTCCGGTATAGCTTCGATTCGGAAGAGGTCAGCATCCGACAGCTGATCATCAAGAGAGCCATAGTTCTCCCCCTTTTCCAACCTGGAAATGATTGGGCCCGACGTTCAACCTCCCTGGCTTGAAAATCACCTCAAACGTGAATTATTGGAAGAGTAGAAGCCAGCGATAGATCCTTCCTTCCAACACAGGCTTATTCTCCAAGTACTACAATGCAGAGTGGTCCGTAAAGAACTTCAATTTTCCTCCTAGAAGGTAGTGGTGGAACTTCTAGAGTGAGTACACCATCGCCAGGGCCTCCCTCTCGGTAGTGGTGTAATTCTTCTCCGCATTAGACAACTTGTGGATGGTGAAGTAGACTGGATGGTCGACTGTCGTCTCTCTGGGTTGCACCAAAATAGCCCCAGGTGCAATACTGGAAGCGTTAATATGCACATGGACCTGCTTATCCCATTCTGGGTGAACAAGAATAGGCGTCGTCGCCAGATTTTCCTTCAGAGTGTCAAGGGCCATCCGACACTCCTTTGTCCATTGGAATACTTCAGGCTTTCGCAATAGCTTTTCTAAAGGGGCAGTGATCTTCACGTAATTTCAGATAAACCGCCTGCAATATCCTGTGTGCCCAAGCAGTGCCCGCAACTGCTTCACCGTTTCGGGGGCTTCCATGTGGACGATAACTGCTACCTTGGCGGGGTCGACGCAGACCCCTTTCTTGCATACCACGTCTCCCAATAGTGTGCCGAAAGGAACTGCAAAAATACATTTCTTTAAGTTCAAGGAAATCTACAACTGGCGACACCGACCGAACATGATACGCAAGAGGGTGGCATGTTTCTTCAACAAACTGTAGACGATCCAATCATCCATGTAGACTTCCAGGAACTTGTGGATATACTCCCGGAAAGCAGCGATGACAATTCGGGAAAACATGGCTAGGGCGTTCTTCAGGCCAAACGACATTACATGGTATGCGAACGATCCCCATTCGGTGGTGAATGTCATCTTCGGCTTGTCTTCTTCTACAATGCGCACCTGATGATAACCTGAAAAACCATCAATGAAGGAGTAAGCTTCATTTCTCGCAACATGGTCCAATACTTCGTCGCTGAAAGGAGTGGGAAACGGATCATGGATGCAGGAATTGTTCAGACTCCGGTAGTCGACACAGACGCGTATCTCTGCCTTGTCCTTCTTATTCTGAATGATGATAGGAATCACCCACTCTGCTTCTTCCACCAGAAAGATGAGACCTGTGGCCAGCATCTTGTCAGTCTCCATCTTGACATTTTCTTTGATCCGTGGGTTCAACCGATAGGGTCGATTCTTTACAGGCCTGGCATTCAGTTTCAACACAATACACATTTCACCAAGGTCACCTTTGATACCCTTCAAATCTGCAACCGACACAGGGAATAAGTCTTCGTATTCCTGGAGGAGACTGAAAATTTCCTTTATTGTCTCCTCGTCCCAGTAATACCCCACTGTAGCTAGCTTGGGTTTTTCCTTCGTACCTATGTTCAACTTCTTTGTCTTTAGTGGCTGCAAATGGACACCTTCGGTGGTCGGTTCTTCGCTGATGTTCCACTCACCTTCCCTCTCTTTGAAATATAGGTGTCTGAGGTCCTCCAGAATTTCATCGTCGGGATCGCTGTCAATCATTTGGCAAACCAACTCATGTCTGGCCTCAGGATGCGATGCAAACTTGCCCCCATCGGTCTTTGGGTCGTGAAGAAACAATACCCCCTTGATAGCTTGTAATGCTCAGGACACCAACTCCATCTCCCCTTTGAATGAGAAGCACCGAACAAACTTGTTCGTGACTTCCTGCTAGGAGCGGGTTCCTCTTTTCTGCTCTTCTTCCAAGTACCAGGCCTGGGGGATGGTATCTAAGGAGTGGATGAACCGATGTACCCATAGCTCTTGTGGGTATCCCAGACCTTGCCACTACTCCTCACAGCTCTTCAGGTGGTCCCGCGGATCAGAATTCCCTTGGTACCTGTGCCCACTTCGAGGGCCTTCATCTTCTTTAAACCGTGCCTGCAAAGCCTCCGCCACACAACTCCACCATGACAGGGTGTTGCGGTGGTTCCTCCACCACCTCGCTGATGTGGACTGTAGTGCGACGTCCAAAAGTGGTATCCTACTTCCTTCTAGTACCATATCCTCTACCTTTGCAATAAAGGTATTGACGGCCTGCATGTTCGACAGGGTGGGGTATTCTCTGAACTCAGCGCCAATCCATCAGACTCGGGAAATGGCGGTGAATCTTCGCGTGCTGGTTTCATACCCACCTTACTGCCAGTCTTCCCAAGCAATTTTTGATCCCAGCTATGAGCTCTGGAGACTGCGCCAGCTGACGGAGCCGGTTGCGGTTGGGTTGATATAGTCCTCCCGCTTCCCTGCAGTCATCTGATAAAGGTGGTCCATAATCTGAGCATCCTCTCGGCTGTCCACAGTTTCGATATATCGCGGGCCTTGATATGGGTCAAGGGGCTGGGTGACCCAGACCTCTCTATCCTCAAAGATCATCAACTCCTTTTTGAGATCGATGATGGCATAATTTTCAAAAGCCCAATCGATACCTAGCAGGGCAGGGTAAGGATCCTTGTCTCCCATAATATCAATAACCTCAAAATTTGTGTAAGTTTTCACCTCCGCAATGTTGACCTCAACACCTTCGAGTCGGCCGATTGGAACAATGTAGTATTGGTTTTCCATTCTGAGTTGGATTGGCGAGTAGGTCAGTCGTGGCCTTCCAAGAGCCTCCCACGTCTTCCGCGGTAGGTTGTTGACGTCAGATCCTAAATCAAGCATGGTATCGCTGATTTGGAATCCCGTAACCTGTGTGTTAAGCTGAAACTCTTTTCTTGTTCGTCACTTATTCTGCTTGACTCACTACACATACTCGGGAGCTATGTACACAGGTTCCCTCGGGCCTGTATTTCCCTACAGCGTGTCCTCCAGAGTATGCTTGAGTTGGTCCCTCATCGAATAATTATCAACAATATTGAGGAACAACTGTAGCCATTCCTCAATCAAGGTCCCCGCAGCACTCTGTTCTCTAGAGCCAGTCATCAGGGGTACCTCGAGGCCCCTAGTTTCCCTCAGTTGAGAAAAATCCTCCACCGCCTCCTTGAAGTACCTCTTCTGTGCATTCGGCCGGATCAGTTGTTTCAAGGAGGCAAGTCGAATAGCCTAGACCTGCTCCTTCCCATGAGTGTCCTCTCCTGTTTTCTTGCTGCCCCGCGTGACGATCACTAAATTCTGCATGGCTGGGGTTGTGGTACCTCACAGTTCGAAGTTTACCAAATTCATGCCCCTATACCATGCCCGTTCCTCCCACTTCTTAATGAGTTATGGGAAGTCCTTTGTTGCATGGGCGTTCACACGGCACTGGGAACACCAAAGACGTCGGGGAAGGGGACATTCCTGAGCCACGTGACCCTCCTGGTCACAGTTGTAACATTTTACTAGACCTCATCCTCCTGTGCAGCCTCCGTGCGTACCGCCACCTCTGCCCCTGGAAGCCTCGTTCACCCTATAGGAAGGAAGGTCCAACCGGTCCGCGAGTGTGTCAAGAGCTCTACACTACTCAGTGTTGTGAGTCGTGGAAGCACAAAACTCATAGTATACATTTTTTGGGACGCTGGAGTACTTCTGTAGTATCGGGCACATCCGAGGTGGATGCCCCATTGCCCGGCAAATCTCGCAATACTCCGTGGTGGTTGGGTTTGGTTGGGATGGGAACCCTGCATAAGGCTGTTGCGGCGGGTATGCCCCCTGCGGATTCATTGCCGCACCACCCCCCATGGGTGGACCCCCCTAAATTGCTGCACCAGAGGGTCCCACACCCATGCCACACAGCCGAGGACATTTAGTTGTGACGTGGCCTTCAACCAGACAGTGAGTGCACCAGACGTTCGGCCTGGCTAGTCTTATAGGCTACATCTCCTTGAGCTTTTCAGTCAGACTAGCGATCTAATGCTATAGTCCTACCAAGGAAGGATCTTGCAGGGCCGCCGGGTATTCACGGGTAGCCGCCATGGCCTATATCTTCATGAATTTTGTTCCAAGCATCACGCAAGTTGTGATCTTACAGTTTGGGTGGAGGGGTCCGCGTCGGAAGCGGGGCAACGTGGGCCGATCCCTCTGATGGTTTGGATCGATTGGGTAGCTAAGTTTCTCGATCGCGTCCTTGAATCGCCACATAAGCTCCCATGAAGTCTCCCCTTCTTTCTGCTTAATCTCCCAGAGCTCGGACAGACCCTGCTGGTCCATCTGGGGAAGTTTAAATTCTCGGAAAAAATCCCGCTTTATGTCCACAATTACTGGATTAGGATGGGCCTCGGACCACTTGATAAACCATTACAGAGCCCTCTCTCTGAGCGTGTTTTGGAACTCGATTAGTTTCCCGGCGTCTGGCATCTGCCGAGCCCTCCATATGGCTTTGTAGAGATACCAGTGTTGCTCTACATCATCGTTACCTCGGCCAGAGAATTCTGGATACTGGGTGAATGACCCAGCCATATTGACTTGTGAAGGGGTAACCAGGATAAACCCTTGGGGTACTAGTTGCGTGACTGTACCGCTGGAAGGTAATACTACTAGTGATGCTGCTATTAAGGTATGTCGCTGTTGACAATGAACTGCTGTGCAATTGACTCAGTGCTTGTAACTTAACGAAAATATTACTTAAAGGTTGATAGAGTACCAGGGGAAGGTAGGGATCCTTGCCGTGTAAATTTTTGGAATTAGGGCTTCCTAGAGAGATGAATGTCGTCCGCTCTTGAAACAACCGCTGCATCACGGCGTACCATTTGCCATCAGAACTTTCTTCGAGCTGCACACCTGCATCGTCTCCGTTCGTCGTCTGCCCCCATTTTCTCTTCGCCGGGCTCTCATGCACCCGCCGTACTCCCACAGTGGTCCCTTCCCTTTCCAGGGTATCTGCCTGAGTGTCCATAATACCTATCCTCTAAGGCACCTCCTCTTGATTCTTCCTGTCACTTTCCCATCGTCTTAACTTCTGCATCACCCTTTCTCGCCACCGATCGGCGATCTACGCCCACCGATGTGCACGTCGCTCCCTCAATCTCCTCGCGGCCTTAGCATCCATCCCCCACTCCTTGCTTCACACTTCACGTAGCATCTGTCCCTTCAGTCCTTCCCCCAGCACTGGAGGTTTACACTTCCATGCCCAACTTTTGAAATTCCATCAGCCCTTCATCCACCATCAGGGCCTTAATTCACAACAGAATCTCCTTAAACAACTTCCCCCTTAACCTGAAACGGAAGAGAGCTTTAGCCTTTGAGAAGTATTGGTAGCACTCTACCACAAACTCCACAATATATCCATCCAAAGTGGTCTCTACCCAAAAATCCACCGCGCGGGTCAATTCAATGTCCAACCGATTCAGAGCCACCAGATCCCCGTGCACCCACTTTCGGTTTATCTTCCACGAGCTATCCCTAGGCACCTTCGTCTGTAACCTCCACATCCAATTATAGAGGTCACTAGGGAATTTTCCCCAGAGGATCTCGTAAGTATCACTAGCGGAATCTGAGAAAAGGACGAGATCCTTAAGCACCCTTTCCTTTTGATTCGTCAACTCCTCTTGCTGAGCAATGAACTGGTCCAAATGGTTATCCCACCATTTCCATAATTCACCTTCAAAGATCCTTGATACCATGATCTATTTCCCCTCATACAATGCAGGTCCCGGAAATGGAACCATTTGTTGGTGAGGAATCAAGTCTCACAGGCAAGACCAAGGTTCCGGGATTGTGGCCAACAAGGGAATCCGTTGTAGTCTAGAACCACGCTGGCATTATCACCCTACTTCGGAGAGCAGAGAGTCTCACCCGAGGCATGCCGCAACCACATGCAGAAGGGGAATAGATCGATAGCAATAAAAGGATCCGCAACTCATGATTAACGTTGAATCAATTGCATAAACATAGTTATATACGCAAGAACATTCGGAGAGTAAATCGGTATTAAGAAAATAAAATTTTAAATCATCACAACCATCATGCATGCATATAAATCACACAATAGGACAACAACCTGCAATTGTATTGATATCTTCAGCCAAATCCATAGTTACATAGCTTCCGCAAGGAGAGCTTACAAGTCTGATACAGACGCCTTATAGGACAGAAAGGTAAATGAGAGAAACCTAGGAACTACAAAGGTATCTTGCCCGATCTCCTTTAGTCGCTCTGCATTCTTTCTTTTATTCGCATTCTTGTTTCTTTCAGCCGGGTGACTGCTATTTATTCACCCACGATTGCAACTATTAGTTCCTCTTTGCGTTCTTCTTCAGTTTCTTTTGGCTTCTCTCTTGTTGTCTGTGTGTTCCGCTTTCTGTCTTCTGCTGCATATTCTCTTCATCTGTTCTCATGCATCTTCTTTCTTTAGCTATCTCTTGCTTCTGCACCACCTTGATAGCTCCGTGACTTACTGTAGTTGCAAATTGGTCGCGATTGCCATGTGTCATCATGCCGCAACCCAAAAAGGCATTCTTTATTTAAAATTCAAAATAATTTTTCAAAACAAGGGCCGCAACACCTATTCAATGAATCTGAACAGAAAATCCTATCTGATGGAATCAAATAGCAAATTCTATTGAACAGCAAACCCTATCGACAACAAACTATGTTAAGAAGCAATCTGAAGTGAACAGCAATCAAACGGAACAAAAAATGGAATCAAATGCTGAACAACAAAGATCTGTAAAGCATAACAAGATAAATGATACAGGAATTAAGATTCTTGTTAGAATGAAACAGAAATGAAATTCATCAATGTAACACACCGATATCAATAAGCAATTAAACAACAAACCAATTAACTTGCAAACTGTAATAAAAGTGAATATGAACTATCACACAACGATAACTGAATGGTAATGATGTTGGCAATATGATGCAGAGTGTTGTCCGTGACGGCAACCCACTGAATGAAGATGAAGACATGAGAGTGTTGGCATGTGTTGTCCTTGATGGCAATCCACCTGATGAAGTTATTCTTGACCTGATGGACTTGGTAAATGATGTAAATCTGATGTGAAATGATGTTAGTTAGCAATATGATGCTGAGTGTTTTCCTTGAATGGCAACCCACTTGATGAAGATGATGGCGACTTACTTGATGAAGTTGTGCTTGATAGAATATGTTCTTGATGAAGTAAATCTGATGTATCTACAGTGAGTACAGAAGGGAATGAAGAAAGAAATTCAGTATGTGCTAGATCTATGATGAAAAGAGTATGTCTCTAGGAATATGCGAATTTGCCTAGTAGAAGTCGCGTATGCACGTGGGAAATAACGTGCCAAGTCGCGTATGGGCAAAAGCACTCATAAAGTGCAAAACCAGGGGTAACCACCATGGTATTGACCCATTGTATTGGGTAATGATTCATCTAAATGACCCTATCCAGGAATACCATCAGAAGTAATGTGGTTTTGGCTCATGGTATTGAAAAAGGGTAAACCTATATAAGGAGAAGAAATTCATTGTGCAAATCATGAGTGTGGGAGCAAGATGTCTAAGCTTGAATGAATACTTCTCTGTGAAGTATATCTGTATGGAAAGGGTAAAGGTTTGATGATAGATCTGAATCTATGATTCACCTATGAAGAAATGATGAAGCGGGATATCTAGATCTGAAATGTATCTGTATTTGCTAGATCTGTTTATGGAATGATTAGATCTGAGATATGGCGAACATCTGTCTGAAGTAAAGGGTTAAATCTGTGTGATGTATCTATTCTGAAGAATTGCAATGACCTAAATGTCTGAAGAACCATACGCTAGTTCGCCGCAGAGGAAGCGCATATATACGCGTCTTCGCTGAAGAGAAAGCATGTATGCGCAATGAAATTAGCTCTGTAATATGTGCAGAAGTATACGTTGGTTCATGTGAATGGAAGCGCGTATATACGCGACATCAGTGAAAGGAAAGCGCGTATGCAAACTAGGGTTTGATGAATTCTGTGGTAAGAAAAGTCTGATCTATTCTGCTGGTTTACAGATATCTGTCAGTGAGTTATATGTATAAGTTTCATGTTTGACTGTGCTTAAAAGTATGGAGTGGGTCCAGTCTGAAAATATGATGAAACGTGGCCTGCAAGTTGTCTCCTAAAGGAAGCTTTGGATCCAGTGTGAAAATTGATGAAACATGGTCGATAGAGGTGTTGAGGGTTGTAGCCTTCAGTCAGGGGGTCGTAGCTCCCTTCCAGGTGAGGCTGGTAAACAAGATCAGGGGGTCGTAGCTCCCTTCCAGATGAGGCTGGTAAACGAGATCAGGGGTTCGTAGCTCCCTTCCAGGAGAGGCTGGTAAACGAGTCAAGGGGTTGGAGCTCCCTTCCAGGAGAGGCTGGTAAACGAGCGCAGGTGGGTGCCTGCGTGCTGGTAGGAGTCTGCACCAGCACATATGTTGTAAGATGTTTTCTCCATAATAAAATATTGAAGGCTGAGCAACTGCAGCGGTGGTTTTCTCCCGACTTGGGTTTCCACCTAAAAATCCTGGTGTTCATGTGTGATGCTTTGTGTGATGGTTTATTCTATTGTTACTGCACATGTTTACTAATAACCTAACATCAGATGAATGAATATTGCAAAGAACTAAGTTAATAAATATCTGCATATTTAGATCTCTACTAATACGCGAGTTGTATGAATGATATCCGCGTGTATACACGAGTTTACTAAAGGAAAGTAGCGTATGGGTTTTAAGGAATGAAAAATTAAATTTTTTTTAATATGCAGTAAATACTGATTCACCCCCCCCCCCCTCTCAGTATTTTTCCCAACAATTGGTATCGAAGCAGGTTCTTCTGCAGAAGCTTGATCGCTTAAAGGAGATCCGTCGCAATGGGAAGTCTTGAAGGAGTAATGTCTATAAAGCCACCTCTATTCAATGGAAGCAATCTGATATTCTGGAAGGTATGAACAAAAGCATATCTGCAAAGTCTTGGTGCAGATGTATGGCCAATCATGGAAGAAGGTTATCAGTATCCGGCAAGTATTCCTACTGATGCAGCAGAAAGGAAGAAGTATGAAATCAATGCCAAAGCAGTAAATGTCTTATTAGGTAGCTTGTCTGAACCAGAATTTGCCAAAGTGATGCAGCTACATTCAGCAAAAGAAATATGGGACAAAATCATTCTGAGTTATGAAGGAGACACAAAGGTAAAAAGTGCAAAACTCCAAACTCTTAGAATTGAATATGAAAATTTGAAGATGCATAGTGATGAGAGTATTGCCCATTTCTTCTTAATTTTGGATGATATTGTAAATCAAATGAGAAATTTGGGTGAAACCATAACTGATACTACTTTGGTGGAAAAATTCTTAAGATCCTTGACTTCAAAATTTGACTCTAAAGTTTCAGCTATTGAAGAAAGGCAAGATCTGCAAACTCTTACTATTGTTCAATTACATGGTATTCTGACTACCTTTGAAATGAGACAAGGAGGTCCTTCTCAAATCAGAGAAACTGCTTTTAAGGTATCTGCAAGAGGAAAAGAAAAGGAAGTTGTCAAAGAATCCAGCTATATATCCGATGAAGAAGAAGCGAATTTCGTGAGAAAACTCCAACTAGGAACTGAAAGATTCAAAGGTAAGCTTCCCTTCAAATGTTTTGAGTGTGGAAAAGTTGGTCACTATGCTGCTAAATGTCCTTATAAAGAAAAACATGGTAAAGGGAAACAATTTGAAAAAAGGAAGAGTTATTATGCAAATGAAGATGATGATGAAGTGTCCAGTGAAGATGAAGAAGATTCTGACCATGATCTGAAAGTGCTCATGGCAAAGAAGCAAAAGAAGAAGGCTACTGAAATGGAGATATCTCAGAAAACATGTGCAGCAGAAAATGAAGAAGATAAATCAGGTATTGATAGTTGTTCTTGTGATTCACTTTCTGGTGTATGCAATAGTGAAGATAGTGAAAGTAATGCTTTGGGTCTAGAGGAAGCAATCAAGATCAAAGTTGAAGATCAACAAAGATCACTTAAAGAAAGAGACTCTATCTACAAAGAAATGATCTCTCAAATGAAAGGAAAGATAGAAATACTGAATGGACAGATAGACAAGTACCAAAGGTTCCATGCTTATGCATCCAATCGAATGACAAGACTTGAAGCAGAAATCAACTATCTAAATGCAGATCTTGAAAAATAAAGCAAGAAGAATGAAGGACTTGAAGCTGCAATCATCTCTCTACAAGCAGATCGTGAAGCATCAAGTAAGAAGAATGAGGAACCTCTACAACCATTTGAAAAGGAAGGCCTTGAAGCAGAAATCATCTCTCTCAAAGAAGATCTGGAAAAATCAAATAAGAAGAATGAAGAGCTGCAACAAACATGTGAAGAAAACGAAAATTGGTTGAAAGAAGAAATTCTAAATCTGAAGGATCAAGTAGAAGATGGAATAAGGAAAGAAGAAAGCATGAGAAAGCAATATCAAGCCTTGGAGGTTGAGGTAAACATTCTCAAAGGTAAATTAGAAGAAAAAGTTAAAATTTTGAGGTTTCAAGATAGTACTAATATTTTGGACAATATTCTGAGTAATCAAAGGTCTCCTTCTATCAAACTTGGTCTTGGTTTCCATGAAACTGTTAAAGGAGAAACTAGCTCACAAGGAAGTGCTAAAAATTCAGAGGATGTCAATGCAAAACCTGAAGTGTTGAAAGAGACAAAAGGTCAACCACCAATGATGAAATCTCAAAGAAAATCAGTCAATAATGTTGAATGCTTTAAATGTCATAATTATGGGCATATTGCAGCAAATTGCAGGAGCAGATCATTTTAGCCACAAACTAACAGATCCTACATAGAAAGGTACTCTGGTTTCTTCAAGGGATATTGTTTTTCATGTAACAAGTATGGACATAAAGCAGCTGATTATAAAAGGAGGGAGATTAGAAATACTCATTATGATTCTTATGCTTATTTCTCTGGACACATGAGATGTTATTCTTGTAACAAGTATGGACATGTAGAAAAAGAATGCAGGTTGAACAGATCTGAGAAAGTGGACAATTTTCAGCACACAATTAGAAAGTTCAAGCAAATTTGGAAAAATAAGGAGGACCGGTCAGAAACGTAGGGAATATTGACCCTACTGCAGTCATCAGCTTCTGAAGCTTACTTCTCTTAATGACTGCAGAAGTGATGTGAGATACATTATGGAGCTTAGTAATGTATCGTCACAGGGGGAGCGATGTATGATGATTCTCATGGTTGATTTGATTACTCTGGTCATGTTTATTTCTGACAATGCATCTGGTATGAAGAAGATAGGTATAGGAAGTACAAGTTCAGGGGGAGATGAAGGAATGTGAAAAATTTCTATGCTTCACTTTCCATACGTGGGTTCTAAGAACAAAAGTCGCGTATACACGCGATTTCCAGCAGACACAGTCGCGTATGCATTAATGATAAGAGAATTTATATGATAGCTGAAGATCTGGAGCAGAGGTTCAAGGGGAGCATCAATCTGATTGTTAATAACTGTATTATTAACTCAGTATCAGCTTAGTTGCTCAGTTCTAAATTATGATGATATGATACTTGGTTTCTAATGTTGAAAATTATGGATGAGTCATGTTTGCTTTTTGATGAAGAGTATTCGTTGCTGAGATGAAAGTCTTATAATTCGAAGATAAGGACAGTTCATGCAGATATTGTTGCTGGTGACTTGCTGATGAATGTATTCAGGTTGCACAAGTTAAGGAGGAGCACTGGTTCAGGGGGAGCAGCAGGTTGAATACTAATAATTGCATTGTTGGCACTATGAGTGCTTATTCTGTGATACTCATGCTTAAATGATGATGACTTGGTACATGGTTTATTATGATGAGATTTTGAGCCTTGTTTGCTGAAAATTATCTTTTGTGCTCACACGTGGATGAATTGGAAGTCTTATGATTCAGAGATAAGAATAGATCATGCAGAGTTTGTTACTATGGTTGAGATCTTTTCCCTACATATGTTACTTCATGTTAAATCTTAAAGATCATGGTGATATTGGACCACATGGATGATTGACACATATTTGAAGATGTTGTGCTGGTATGATAATCTCTCTTGGAAAGATTGTATTGATGCTGCAAATAATCTGAAGGCTTGGTTACTAATGTGCTTATGCTACAACCGTTGGATGACGCTTGAAGACTCAACTACATTGTTCTATCTATCTGTAGTCCAGGGAAGCATTCAAATATCTCAGAAAGAAGCTGAACACTGTCTTTTTCTCACAGAGGATCAGATCTGGTTAAAATATAGAAGATGGTATTGGATACGCGGGTTTCCTGAAACACAGTCGCGTATATACGCGAGTTCATGCACATAAAACCTCGTATGTCTGGTTGCTGACATTTTCTGTTTGGGGTCAGCTTTCTTCAGCACAACTGCAATGATGTTTGGTATCTCTGATACTGTTTGGTACCTCTGGTGGTGTTCTAGTTCTCATAATTATATTTCTAATGTTTTGATAAAGATGCCTTGATGATTTGTTGGTGAAAGTGTTCAGGATGCACAAACTAAGTGGGAGCCTTAGTCATATGGAAAGGATGCTTGGATGCACAGATTCAGGGGGAGCATTAGCTTTGCTGAGTATAATGCATTGTTGGCATTATGATGATTCTGAAATATGTTCTTTGAAGTCTTTCTGGTATTGGTCATAAATGGTCATATTTGTAATTTGATGAAAAGGTCTTGTTGAGACCCATGATGAAAATTGTAATATTCAGTCATGTAAGGACTTGACAAATTTGTAAACACACTTGGTTGGGTAGCTGAGTCAAATTTTGTAAACCCACTTGGTTGGGTAGCTGATTCAAAATTGTAAACCCACTTTGTTGGGTAGTTGAGTTGAGATATGTAAACCCACTTGTTTGGGCATTTGAGTCTCATATGTAAATCCACTTGGTTGGATCTTTGATGTAAGGATGAGTCTTTGGTGATAGGAAGTTCATAGATTCATGAACGTCATTGAAAAATATGTTTGAAGATTCAGCATGAACTCAGGGGGAGCTTGGTCACTTCAGTATACATCAGATCTGCAGAACGCTTCTTCTACATGAGGAGAAAAGAGGGAGAGTGTGTTGGTTTTGATCTGCCCTTTGCCCTTGATGTCAAAGGGGGAGAGTGACATGGTCTTTGAATGAAGAGAAAGAATGGTGTCAAAGAATGGGGAGAGTGACATGGTGTCATTGTATTCTTAATGTACCTATCTGTTGTGGTGATCAAACACCATCGTGGTTGCCATCAAGTCCAAAGGGGGAGATTGTTGGCAATATGACGCAGAGTTGTCCTTGATGGCAACCCACTGAATGAAGATGAAGACATGAGAGTGTTGGCATGTGTTGTCCTTGATGGCAATCCACCTGATGAAGTTATTCTTGACCTGATGGACTTGGCAAATGATGTAAATCTGATGTGAAATGATGTTAGTTAGAAATATGATGCTAAGTGTTGTCATTGAATGGAAACCCAATTGATGAAGAAGATGGCAACTTACTTGATGAAGTTGTGCTTGATAGAATATGTTCTTGATGAAGTAAATCTAATGTATCTACAGTGAGTACAGAAGGGAATGAAGAAAGAAATTCAGTATGTGCTATATCTATGATAAAAAAGAGTATGTCTCAAGGCATACACGGATTTGCCTAGGAGAAGTCGCGTATGCACGCGGGAAAGAACGTTCCAAGTCGCGTATGGGAAAAAGCGCTCATAAAGTGCAAAACCAGGGGTAACCACCATGGTATTGACCCATTGTATTGGGTAATGATTCGTCTAAATGACCCCGTCTAGGAATACCATCGGAAGTAATATGGTTTTGGCTCATGGTATTGAAAAAGGGTAAACCTATATAAGGAGAAGAAATTCATTGTGCAAATCATGAGTGTGGGTGCAAGATGTCTGAGCTTGAATGAATACTTCTCTGTGAAGTATATCTATATGGAAAGGGTAAAGGTTTGATGATAGATCTGAATCTATGATGCACCTATGAAGAAATGATGAAGCGGGATTTCTAGATCTGAAATGTATCTGTATTTGCTAGATCTGTTTATGGAATGATTAGATCTGAGATATGATGAAAATCTGTCTGAAGTAAAGGGTTAAATCTGTGTGATGTGTCTATTCTGAAGAATTGCAATGACCTAAATGTCTGAAGAACCATACGCTAGTTTGCCACAGAGGAAGCGCGTATATACACGTCTTCGCTAAAGAGAAAGAGCGTATGCGCAATGAAATTAACTCTGTAATATGTACAGAAGTATACACTGGTTTGTGTGAATGGAAGCGCGTATATACGCGACATCAGTGAAAGGAAAGCGCGTATGAAAACTAGGGTTTGTTGAAGGCTGTGGTAAGAAATGTACGATGCGATATGACGGTTTTATGATATACGTAGAGTGAGTTATATATGTAATGCATCGATGAATGTGCTTAAATACATGGAGAGGGTCCAGTGCGAAAATATGATGAAACGTCGCTTGCAAGTGTGGTGTCCTAAAAAGGAGAGAGAGAGAGAGAAAGTGTGTGAAAATTGATGAAACGTGGTCCAACAAGAACACTTCAGAAGTTTAGCCTTGGTCGAGGTTGTCAGCTCCTTCGGGTAAAAATTTGATGCTTGAGAAGCGAGGGGGTCGTGGCTCCCTTCCAGGAGAGGCTGGTAAACGAGTCAGGGGGTTGGAGCTCCCTTCCAGGAGAGGCTGGTAAACGAGCGCAGGTGGGTGCCTGCGTGCTGGTCAAGTCTGCGCCAGCACATATGTTGTAAGATGTTTTTCTCTATAATAAAATATTGAAGGCTGAGCAACTGCAGCGGTGGTTTTCTCCCGACTTGGGTTTCCACCTAAAAATCCTGGTGTTCATGTGTGATGCTTGTGTGTGATGGTTTATTCTGTTCTTACTGCACATGTTTACTGTTTATAGAACATCTAATGAATGAATGATGGAATGATATAAGTGAAGAATTAATGGCATAATTAGATCTTTGTGTATACGCGAGTTTTATGAAGGATATCCATGTATATACGCTAGTTGGCTTCAGCACAGTAGCGTATGGGTTTTAGAGCATGAAAAAGTAAAAAGTTTTAGTTTTCCCTAAATACTGATTCACCCCCCCTCTCAGTATTTTTCCCAACAAAAAATGGGTCACAAAGATGTTGGGTTATGACTTTGAAATAATCTACAAAAAGGGAAAGCTTAATGTTGTTGCAGATGCACTCTCAAGAAAGAATGAAGAGGTGGAAGCATTGCTTTGTGCCATTTCTATTATCCAACCAGATTGGATAACCGAAGCAAGAGATGAATGGAAGAAGGACAAAGATGGATGGACACTCATTCAAAAGTTGCAGCAAGATCCTAGTACATCTGATACATTTAGTTGGAAAAATGATTCCTTATGGTACAAAGATCGCTTATATCTTTGCGAGAATTCCCAACTAAAACAAAATATTCTTCTGGAATTGCACACTTCTCCTTTAGGAGGACACTCAGGATTTTTAAAAACTTACCACGGGGTGAAGAAAGAAATTTTTTGGGATGGCCTTAAATCTGATATTCAAAATTTTGTGGTGGAATGTTTGGTTTGCCAGCAGAATAAAGTGGAAACAATTAAGACCCGGGACTTCTACAACCTTTATCCATTCCAAGTCAACGTTGGGAGGAGATTTCAATGGATTTTATCACAGGTTTACCTAAGTCCGAAGGAAAGAGTGTCATCATGGTGGTAGTTGATAGACTTACCAAGTATGCACACTTTTGTGCATTATCTCATCTATTTAAAGCAAGTATAGTTGCTACTACATTTATGGACACAATTCAAAAGCTACATGGAAACCCAAGGGTTATTGTGAGCGACAGAGATCCCATTTTTACTGGAAATTTTTGGATGGATTTATTTTCTTGTTTGGGTACTCAATTAGCTCATAGCTCATCTTATCATCCTCAATCTGATGGTCAAACTGAGATAGTAAATAAATGTTTGGGAGGATATCTTTGTTGTTTTGTATCTGATAAACAAACACAATGGGTCAAGTGGTTACCTCTCGCTGAATGGTGGTATAACACTTCCTTCCATACTGCAGCAAAAATGACCCCATTTATGGCACTTTATGGGTATCATCCACCATCAATCACATCATCTTTAAGGGAAAATTCGAAGGTTCAAGCAGTGGAAGATCACATCGAGCATCAGCAAGAAGTTCTCCAACTCTTAAAGGATAACCTGAATTTGGCACAAAATCGAATGAAACAACGGGCAGATCAACATCGCAGCGAGAGAAGTTTTGATGTAGGAGATTGGGTATTTTTACGGCTACAACCATATAAACAAATGTCCCTCAAGCAAGCTAAGAAGGATAATAAATTATCGCCAAAATACTATGGTCCTTACAAGGTGTTGCAAAAGATTGGTACTATGGCATACAAATTGGAGGTTCCTGCTTCTTTGCGAGTACATCCAGTTTTCCATGTTTCATGCTTAAAGAAGGTTATAGGTGAAAATCTTCCAGTTCAAACAATATTGCCGGAACTTGATGAGGAAGGAAAAATGATATTGGAACCTGAAGCAGTCACGGAAACAAGAACTCGAAAATTATGGAATCGATCAATTTCAGAGTATCTCATCAAGTGGAAGAACTTACCCACTGAAGATTCTACATGGGAGGATGAGAATTTTATACAGAAGCACCCAGAGCTACTCAAGCATTGAGGACAACGCTTTTTTGAAGGAGAGGGGCATGTTAGGTCCCTATATTACTAGTATAGTACCTTATTGTTAGTGTAACCCCTTTATTGTTATTATTGTACCCTTGTAACCCCCATTTTTTTATTATTGTGCCCTTAAATTATTATTGTTAGGTCGGCTAGGATTACATTGTGGCCCACTAGGATTACATTATGGCCCCATGGACTCCTATATATAGAAAGGAGGTTTGTAAATTGTATCATCCAAGAATTTTTCATTTATGTAATGTATTAGAGGTTTCCCCCTCGAAGTGGCTTATTTCTAAGGCGTTCATATCTCTTTTCTTCTATTTTTGGAGCTGGTTACACAATAAAGTCACTACATTCACCACCAACTGCAGAAGTACTTGCATCTAGAGAAGAGGCACTTGTAAACTTGCAAGATAGTCTTGAGCTCTTGACACATAGAGTCCCATGCATGGTTCAGGAGATGCATGAGGAAGAGGAGGAAGATTCCAATGATGGTAAATTGGTACAATAGCAGCCATCTCTCTTACCAGCAGTTGAAGACACCATTGTCCCAGTTGGAGGAACTCTTGTGTTCTGTCAAGAGGTTCCCACACATTAGTTGATTCAAGGTATGCATACACATTCATCACTTGTTGTTTCAATAGATCTTATTGAAACTTATGGGGACATGCCATTAGGGCCAATTCATAACCAAGGGTTAGAACAAAACGCTGGTTTGAAGCAAAAAAATATCACAGCACAGAGGACCCTTGATCTAATCAAGGAGGAGATGAAAAGCTATCCTAGTTTTTCATGGATGGACTACATTCAACCCTTTGAGGTGAAGTGTGGATTTTCAGAAAATGGGATGAGCATGATCCTATGTACAATGATTGGTTATGAGATCAGTATTGAACCTTGCTTTGAGACAACATATATATTACCTTGCAGATCTACAACGTTGTCACTTAGTAGTAGTGATAATGAAGAGGCCCCATTATTCTTGGAGTATTCTGAAGGTAGCTTCGCTCTTGAAGCAATGGAGGATAAGATGATGAATGGTAGACATCTTGAGGTGAGAAATATTTTCTCCTTTCTTGATGACACTTTCTCAATGAGCATCTCATAGCTCAAAGAGATACTTATACCTATAGAAGATCCATAACCTCATTGGTTTTGGAAGGCCATGGATGATAAGAAGGTCCCATTAAGAGATCTCATTGGAGGTGCACTTCAACACTTCATGGAGTGAAAATTTCTTCATTAATTTTAGGAGGTTGGTGTCTTACAATGGGATTATACCAAGTATTTGTAGAATGAGCTCCATCATCCACATTGGGATGAATGGCTGATAGTATGGAGCAAGGGGTTACCAAACCACTTTCAGATCTATGACACAGGCTAGTAAGAAGCATGGCTGCGCTGGTTTCTCTTGGGTGAGTATGGTTGCTACCCAAAGGTTCATATTTTATGGTCTCATGCCTTATGCCTCAATGATAGAATGCATAAGAAAAAGGCATGGTTACCTTTGTTGTTGAGAAGAGAGTTTTTAAATCACATGTTATATCTTATGTCCTTGTATTTACTCTTGTTTGGGATATGTCTCATGTATTTACATGTATTTCTGTTTGGGATATATCTCATGTTCATGTATGTACTTGGGGTTAGGAGAAAGCATAACTCTCACATGATGTGGCATAAAGGAGTTTTTTTGTATTATGTAGATGAGACATCTCACATGTCCATTACTATATTGTTTCTCCATGACTTGCATCATGATAATGTAGGGAGGCAGCAAGAATCCTTGTTGCTATGGTTAATATTGGGAGAGTATGGGCTGAATTATTCCCATACATTGCATGACACTGTTGGAGGATGGAAAAAAGAGGCCTTACAATGTTGGCTTCCGTTTGGAGAGTATGGTCATTTTACATGGTATGATGATGATGTGATGGGGCAGCAAGATGCCTTATTAAGGTGGCTTCTCTTAAAATAATATGGCCACTACATTTGGTACAATGATGATGTGGTATGGCAGCAAGAGGCATTGCTGTGTTGGCTTCTTTTGAGAGAATATGGCTCTCATATTCTCATTAATGATTTGGCATGGAAACAAGAAGCATTATTAGGTGGCTTATTTTGAGAGAGTATGGCTCTCTTACTTGTTTTCATGATGATCTAGCATGGCAGCAAGAGGCTTTGCTGCGTTGGTTGTTATTAGGAGAATATGGTTTGAAAAATTTCATGTTTTCCCATATGTCTCTACTTATTGTTCTTCACTATGATGATGTGATGTTTGATTCCTACTTGGCCAACAGGGCTAATGATGAGGGCATTGATAGATGTAATCTACTCTATGTATCATGGGTTGGATAGATAATGCATGAGTTGGAACTTTCCACTTTGGGAAAGAACCACTTCATCTTATGTATCTCATGTGTAGAGGAGATCTTTTGTCATCATATGGTTGCCACTTGGAGATTCATTGATGAGTAAGGGTATCTAACTTTTCAGTTGGAGGCCATTCTAGACATTTTAGAGAGTCAGATTTGGAGTTGGACATGCATGACACATTGTGACAGATGGGAACATTTGGAGGGAGGATGTTTGCTGTAGCATCCACTTTTGAAACTTCTTTAGGTCAAGCAACATTTTTCCAGGGAGGACTGTAATATTCCCAAATTTTCACCTAATATTTGGAATATTAGAGTTATTAACTCTCTCAATGAATTAAGTAAATAAAAGGGTGGAGGGACCCAGAATCCTCAATATGAATAAATATCCACTTTTTGTGTGTGAATGTGGATTAATTAAGCCTAGATCTACATAATGAGGTAGTTGAGAAACTACTAATGTGAATGGAATTGGAGATCATGTCTCATTAATGAGATAGATCATGTAGGTTGACACAGTCAACTAAAATCTTGAAGGAATCAAACAGAAGATCATGGAGAATTCATGATGAGGTGATGGAGGAAGTTGTGAAATTAATGCACACATGATGGAGAGGGTGTACATTGCACCTAGACATGATGGATGACTTGGATAGATAGTGCAGTCAAACATGGAGGATCTTGTCCACGTGCACAACGTAGTTTAGATGAGGGCCAAGGCATGGGAAGGCTCATAAACTATATAAAGGAGATGAAGACAACAATGAAGGAAGGATATTGATTATTGATTTTGAGGTCTGTTTAGATCTGGAAATGTCATGTGACATTCTATTTCTTTCTTGGGTTGTTTAGCATAGGGTGTTCCTGGCCGGGAATCCCACCTCTTTCATTGAGTAGCTCTTGAAAGAGTATTGTACTTAATTATACATCAGGAATTGGTGCCACTTATATTTTCCTACTTTCTGCAGAACATTCATATTCAGAAATTGTAGATTTCTAAAGATCAGTTTCGAAGGTGGAGGTTGTCTTCAGTATTTTAGCTAGAGAACTAGTGAAGGTATTCCTATCACCTTGGGCTTAAAGATCACCATTCCCAAAGCTTCATATCAGATCTGGCATCAGGCCAAAATTTATTGACCTCCTAGTAGTAGTAGTTCCATCCAGAATTATGATGTCCATTATTGTAGATCCAAGGAGGAAGGAAGTTGCTAGCATTTCAGCTAGTAATCCTGTGAGGGATCATCCCCTCACCTCGCCATCAGTATTTCCATTAGCCTGGAGTTTATTACAACATATTAAAACAGTCATAGAACTTCTGTTTCACTTACAACACAATTTTTATGAGAAGTTGTAATCATCATTAGAGGATTGAGAAGCTAGATCTAGAGCTTCTACCTTGTATATCTGTAGGAGGGGTTAGCCCTTCAAGCTTAGTTCTGATCTTGTGACATATTTTAGCCATATATTTGTTAGATCTAGATTCAAATTTGTAATCCCAGCAGATAAAGGATCAAACCCTAGAAGGGTGGTTTTCCAAAGTTGTAGATATGGAAAATCCTTTCTGTTTTATTTTAGGAACCCATCACATTGCCCAGATCTTGAATCTTGGCATCATCAGAGCTCATAAGCTCCCTAGATCTGCATTTTATTTTGCATCATTTACATTTGTTAGGGTCCTATAATAATAGGGTTCATAAAATTTTGAATTGACTTTGATAGTCTTGTAAATATGTACATACCTTGCTTTCTGCAAGTTGTTTTCCCATATTTTGAAAAAATAAAAAATAATAAAAAATGAAAAAGAGGGTAAAATGTCCTTAAAAAAAATATCAAAGGACTTAGAAAAATATAGACCCAAAAAGAAAAAAATATATGAAAATAAGACCTGAAAGTGAGAAAATCTAAATGCCACTACTTTTACTTTAGTGAAAGAATAATGATTATGTGAAGAGTGTCAATAAATGCCATAATCCATGATCAGTTAAACAGTTTAATATTAACTTTTCATGTTTTCAATTTCATGTTTTAGATAGAGAATAAATATTTGTCAAACAATTTAAACTTTACAAATTAGTAGATAGGTATAAAATAATGAGGATCTCAACAGTTTAATCCGAGCCCTTGAATGAAATAAGGTAGATTTAGATAGTTTTATGCTTTGAAAGAAAATTTTTTAAGGTTGCAAGTCTAAATACACCTACAACATGAAGAAAAAATGTCAGAAATAAAGTTGGGTAGGTATAAAGCAGTGGTGCAATCATGTAAATAAGACATCATCAGGAAAAATCACTAGTTTCCCCTCCCCTATGAGTATTCAGTATTCTAAGCTATCAGTAAAAAAGGCTCAGAGCATTTCTCTGACTTTTTTGGGACCAAACCCAAGGCTTTGTGACTGGTTAGTTAAAAATATTGAGTTCTTATGTTAAACCCACATTTATCATCATTTACAATTCATTCATACATTAAAACCCCTTTTTTCCTAAGTGAAGACACATTCTTACTTAGTAAAATTGCAGCCCTTAAATAATTAACTTCATCCCTTCAAAAGCATTCATAAAACCCTCAAAATTACATTTATCCTGAGTATTAGTGAAGGAAATATAAAGATAAGCAATGCTTGATTTTATACTATACTTCGAGATAATATGTGTTTTATTTTTATTACACTACCCTTTCATATTAACCTTTAACATATTTTTATTAAATCCCTATGAATTACCCTCCCGTAGTTATTAATTCCCTTATATTTAAAATACAACAAAAAACCCACTATTATAACATTTATACCAAAGTCTATTATCCCATGTGTGCAAATAAAAACCCCAAATTACAAACCCTTTGGTCTAAAACTATCATTATTGAAATACCCCACCACTATAGTTTGAAAACTATTCTACAGTTGAAAAATATATGATATTAATCGCACTCACATATATACATTTGAAACTTTTCACCAATGTTTTAAAATATTAACCCCCGCTTATACCATGATTAAAACATTGTTTAATATTTTAAACTTAACCCCGCCGCTATATAATAAAAATATGGTTTAAACGTATTTAAACGTTTATTTCATAAATTTCAAACCATCAGCGAATATAAAATAGCCCAATCCCACCTTTCAATACAGTGCACCTTCCCGAACTAATCCTGACTGTTCGCACATGACTCTGAGATTCAATAAATAGAAATTGATATCGCACAGAAAAGATGCCCAACTCTCCAAACACCATAGCTACGTGAAATGGGTGGTTTTTCCCATTTCTCTCTTCTCCACATGGCCTCTCCTCACTAGAACATGTGGGTTAAGCCTAAAACAACTTAGCACTAGAAGCCTGTGTGATAACTGTCGATTTTAAAAATCCTTTGCATTTTGAAACCACTCTCCCATCGGATAAGACCTGCATTCAATGCAATTGACATGTTTTTATAAAACCTTTGTTTAATGCATTTATTCATTTATCTTGTGTGCTTAACCACTGCATTGCTTCTCCGGACTGTATAAACTCTGTTAAAGACCCTGGTTGCCATTTTTATGCCCAAAACCTCCGAAATTTACCAAATTACACCCTTGAAGACTGTTGAGGAGCTGCACCTTGCTCCAGATAAACTGCTAAAGCCATTAATTCGACCAGAAACTGTAAAAACCCTTTCAAAGCCGATACCTACATTAAAACAGGTATTTTTCTGAGATTTAAACCTACAACCAAGTTGAAAAAACCTTGTTTAAAGAAATAAAATACATTTAAATTTAAAAATCAATTAAGAAAACTGCCTAAAAGTCCCAAAAACATGGCCAAACTCTGGCAAATTTTTCCCAGAAACCCTGTTTTTCTGTTGCGCACCTTTCCAAGGAAATTGATCAAATTTTCACAATTTAATAGTCCATTTCAAGCTCTGAAATAAGCCAAAAATCCTCTGCAGGTGCCCTAATCTTCTGTGATCTTCTCAAAAAAAAAATTATTCCATTTCTCAGTCAAGAAACTCAGAAAACCCCTATGTTTTGTTTTAGACCAGTTTTAAAGCCTCAGAACTTCTTTGATAAACCTAATTGGGTAGAAAACCCAAAAAGAGACTCTCTTTTGCCAAATTTTCCCAATTAAGCCTTTGCTATAGTAAAATTGCCTCTGCAAACTATTTAAACTTGCAGAAGAAAATCAAGATGCCTAAACAATAGAGTGTAAGAAAGCCTGAAGGTTATAAAGCTCCTAAACCGACTCTTGCCATGACTCCAAATACTGCAATTGTGGTCAATCCATTACAATCCTCTGTTGTTGATATTGAACACATTCCCGTTGTTGATATTGACTACAAAATAGTTGATCCCATAGTTGAATTCAATCTGTTATATATCCATAACTGGTGCTTTGAGAATTCTTTAGATGATCATGAAGAAGTTCATATTTGGGAATCCAATTTTCCCAAATATGTAGTCCCTTTTACTCACCCTTGTCAAGAGATTATCAGATTATGTCACCAATACCATATTCTTGAACAAAGAGCCATTGTAAATGACAATAAGGAGGTGCTTTTTACTATCACTGCAAAGTCAATTAACCAAATGTTTCTGCTTCAACCATACCCCCAAGTAGTTCCTTTGTCTATTGAGGCCCTAACTAAGCTATACATTTGCCTAAACTTTCCTAAAAGGTTCATGATGTTTCAGAATTTTATGCCTCTGCATGTTGAAATTCCCAAGTTAAATCCTCTATATTCCATTGCTAAATTCCTTGAAGGTTCAAGGCATGTAATCTCCATGCTTTCCTTCATCCTTGGGTGTTTCACTGATGAGCACACTGATGAGTCTATCTTGGGATTTTTGTCCACCTTTTCTCTAGGTCACCACCTTCAGTTATCTTTGATTATGTTGGTTTCATTGCTGACAGTATCCACTATCAATTGACTAATTTACAGCTTGAAGGAGTATTTAGATATACCTCCTACCTTTTCCACATGTTTCTTGATTTCCAATCAGATAATTTTCCAATTTCTCTTCAAAAACTTGATATTGAGGGAAAACCTTTATCTGTCATCTTTTGGACCTCCATACTCAGAAAATAAGGTATAGATTTCAGTTATTGAGAGTTTTCAGAGTTGTTTTTACATCCAGTGATCACCATGTTGACCAAAGTAGAGCTGCCTAGAATAAGTGAGGAAATGAAGAAAATATTGCAATTATCAGAGCAGAGCAAAGTTGGTGATTGGTATTTGTATGAGAAATTCACTGAAATCAGAGTTTTTGGGTCAAACTTGTTGCCTTACAAGTTACCCAAACATCCATCAATGAGGATCTTTTCCTTGGAGTATATCAAGCAGATCCTAAACTCTGATTCAATAAATTTCATGGCAGCCAAGAAGAGGACCCAATTCAAACTTAAAAATCAAATTGGGCCATTCATATGTAATCACAGAGATGCAAAAAAGGAAGCATCAAATCAACTACTGGAATATAAATTGGAATAAAGTTTCCCTTAGAACTATGATCCACAAGGGATCTTAAGTAAAATAAGGGTAAAATGTAAATTGACACCCTCTATCCATGAATCAAAACTATAAATAGAGAAGTTTGCTAATCAAACTGAGTGGGTTGAAAACACTTTAACAGAGGCAATAAACCAAATGAATACTAGTCACACTTTGGAAATTGCCAAATAGCTAGGGACATCCACTAAGAGAATCAAAGAAGTGGGAGATTATACTACAGAGACTACAACAGAAAAAATTTTCAAGATCATTTACAACAAAAGGCCAAAATTAGATACAACAGGTAAAGGTAAAGTAACAATAGATGTTGAAGAAACAGAGCCTTTGAATACTAACATTGATTTTCCAGAGACAAATGTAGCTACTGTAGTAATCAGTGAGCCAAATCAGAATGATGAACAACTGAATAATGAAGATACACAGATGATGGAAAGGAAACAAATTATAGAGGCTTCTTCCTCACATTTAGCTGAGGAAAAGGATTTGGATATTACTAAGAAATACAAGAAAATCAAGTTGAAGAATGAAGAAATCAAATTTACTCTCAGTTTTTGAAACAAAAGCCAGGTAATCAAGACAGATTCCTATCAACATTTGATTACTCAAGTAAAAAATTGATTATGTCAGTATTACAGCCCACAGTATCAGTGCCAAAGATAGTTGTTGACTATAAAAAATTTGATCTAGAAGTAGCTACAAACAAAATCCATGAATTAGATCAAATAAAGTTTCACAGGCAAACCTCAGAGAAGTTGTATTCCACAGTTACAACAAAAGTTATGAGTTCTCATAAGCTTCAAAAAACCATCTCTAATATGCAAGATCAAATGAAGATGGATAAAGCTTCATTATAAGCCAAATATCTAAGGATTAAAGCCTTAGAAAAACTAGTATTGCAGGTAGGATATGATCCTACAAACATCAAAGCAGCAAAAGCATTGGTAAAGAAGAAAAATGAGGATAGAGAAGCCTTGAGAAAACAGTTCAAACTTCCTCAAAGTGAGAATCCTCAGACGAAGGAATTATTATAAGAACAAAAGGAAAAAGATGAAATGATGAGTTTAATTCTTTAGATGACAGCTCAGATTAAGGAAATGGAAGTACAGTTGGCCAAACTTGTCCAAGAAAAGGAGTCAGTAAAAGAAACAGTGATTCCTATAGTCATCCCAGTCATCACTGCAGTAGTTCCTTCAACTTTAGGAGAAAATTTGACACCCAAAGAACCACTAGCCATTGCAGTGCCAATGAATTCTTCAACAAATTCAGCTACTGAATCCTCTACAACAACATTGCAACCTACAGATGAAAGTAGTCAACTAGTGAAAGAAATGGAAGAGATGTCTTTGAAGACAAATGAAATTAAAAGGTTGAAAAATATGATTGAAAATTTTGAGAAGACAATTAAATCAACTCAAGTAAATGCTAAAATACATGAAAAAAATGCCAACAGATTGAATGAAAAGGTAAAGAAGTTACAAAAAGAATTAACTCTCAAGGATCAAATATAATACATTACAAATTACCTATGGAATAATGTAATTGAAGCCATCCATGATGTTTGGCCTTCAATTCAGGTAATTTTTGAGCAAAGAGAGTTATTATTGGTAGCCCAAGTAGAAATCCAAAAGACACAAACTGATTTGGCTGATAAACCAAAACAGGATGTAAGATTAATCAATTTCCTCAACAACAAAAATATACAGGAATTAGAAGAACTAAAAATAACAGATAGAACTGCCACTATCGTAGAAATCAAGAAAGTCACCACAAAAAGAAATTTGATGAGACAACTTGAAGAAAAATGTGAAAGTATGAACACCGGTATAACCAGATTCATGGTTAAGTTCACCAATTTAAGGCAACAACGACTTCCTGATATCATGGTTATTAATGATAAGTTAATGCCTCAAAATTATTATGACAAGAAGATAAGATAATTTTCCAAGGAATAGGTATATAAGCCAACAGGTCAAGGCATCCCCACAGGAAAGGTGTTACTGAAAAGTTTTGAAGACTTGTTTTATTTGCAATATGAGATCAAACACCTATTTGTCATAAAGACAACTTTGCTAGGTATATTGAAGCTGATGATAATTTTAGGAAACTACAAAATATTAAAATTCCTAAAAATTATTGGCAAGAACTTACTGATTTATTATGAAGAATGAAGACAAACAATTGAAAAAGAAAAAATATGTTTACTGATTTCACTGTCAAAACAGAGTTTACAGCAGTAAAGCTTTTTGACTATCAGTATCAGTAAGAGTATCCGAAATGAAATAGTATCAGTAAGAAAGAGTATCAGTGAGAAAGAGTATTAGTGAAGGCAGGTTAGATTCCAAAAAAACATCTAAGAGCCAGCAAAGAGGACACATAGGCAACCAACTGCTTCTTATCCTAAAACAATTTCTATTTCTTTTGAATAAAATAGGACAACTTGCTGATTTGTTAAGAAACTTTCGCTATTATTGTTGTAAGATATTTTATTTTCCTACGTTAATTCCCATAATTCATCTAGGATATTTTGTAAAACATTGTGTATAAATACTTCACTCTTTTGAAGTATTTTTCATGGAATAAAATTGCTGGAGATTACTATAGATATTTTGTTGACTTGAAGGCTTTGTGTTTCGATTTTGAGTAGCAGAGCGGATCACCTATTTGGCACCATACTTCAGGATCCCTGTCATAAGATATCTAGAGTGAATTACTCTCTAAAAATTGTCATTGTTACATTTCTTTGTTACATGCATATATCTATGTTTTAATTCTAAAATCTAAATGTATAACTAGGAGTATTACTACAGGACATGTTAATAGCACCCTGTTTTTAACTAGTTATCATTTCTTTGTTTTCTTATGATTTCCGGTGTAGGGAAACCTTAATTTATCCCTCTCCCATTTCACCTCTATCTACTACTTCCCTTTTCTGAATCAAAGGATCCTTAAGTGCCCTTTATCCCGATCATACCACCTCACAATACCAATTTTCCAAGATCTCCAAGGGTTATCTATCTTGCCCTGAAGACATTTAACCTTTTAGGCCTTAATCCCAATTTTGTTAGCTTGAATTAGACTCCATAGCCCAATGGAAAAATATATTTCCCTCTCTCTAACCCTCCAAGTGAAATTTTCCCACCAAACCAATCAAAACAAAAAACTAATTGCCCAATCATAACTAGCCTAATATTGTATAAAATAAACAAAGTTAAAACTTAAAGAGAGAGCCCTCTCTGAACCCTAGGAAGGTTAGATCCTAGAGTTTGAAGTAGGTTTGTGGTTACCTATAGTATTCTTTGACTAAAAACCAAAATCCCACAACTTAAGAATTTACTATAGTGATAACATTACTGGTGACCATACTAGGGAACATAGTGAATCCTCAATCATAAATTAGTCTTAAAGGAATCATTTAATTCATATTTTTACTTTAATATTTCTTTTATAGGTTGTGGGTATTGAAAAATTGTAATTTTGGCTTCTAGGAAAACCTATTATGCCAGGTCTAACCCTGATCCTAAGCCTGCTGTTATAGTAGATAACCTAGACCGAATTAGTAAAAACAAAAAACAAACAGAAAAATTAGAGGCTGAAATCTCATTAATAAGAGTCAATTCATTACCAAGAGAATTAGTAAGTCTACAATATATTGACTTTGATATGAAATTTGAGAATTCCTTATTTAAAAGTAAATCTGAAAGTGATTTGAAAACTGTTGTTTTAGACCCTGATTTTATTTCATTTTTGAATGCAAAACATAAATTTATTGCAGTAAGTTCTAAATCTAAGAAAGTTGAATATCAGAATAAAGTTGAAGAAATTAATGTTACTATTCTAAAGGATGTTGATGAAGCTATTGAATTAGCTCAGTTTTTGACTTATGCAAACAGACCTCCAGTTTCTCAATTACACACCACAATAATACCAACTAGATATTCTTTTTGTGTGTTGTTACATCATTCATAAGTTCTACTACCAGCTCATCTACAGATCCATTTATCCCTAAACTACCTCTACAACCTAGAGTATTATTTCCACCAATCACTTCATCCACTATATCCATCAGTTCACCTTTTTATTTTTTAAATACATTATCCTCATTTCCTAGCACTTCAAATACAATATTTAGTTCATCTGCTATCATTTCTAGTACAGCTCCAAGCATTTCTACCTTACCTCCTAGCCAAGCTAAGCTTCAAGCTATGACTGCTAGATATGCTCCCCTGGTCTTACCATAACAACTTCATGGCATGCCACAAGACTATCAAAATAAAATACCACTATTTGATGGCACTACCCAATATACTTCTTAGCAAAACATTACTAAGATGACAGACTTCTTTGAAATTGATGACTCAGATGTTCAAATGAGACTGTTTGTACAAAATTTAACAGGAGAAGTTAAGAAGTGGTTTAAATATTTAGCTGCTGGTAGTGTAACTGATTTAGCTGTCTTTTTTACTTTGTTTTTAAATAAATGGGAAAAGAAAAAGAATCCCCTCCAAATTTTTTCTAAATTCGATTCCATGAAAAGAGCCCCAAATGAGTCAGTTCAAGACTACTACACTAGATATAATAGTGTCTATAATTCTATTCCTACAAATCTTAAACCTACTCCTTATTCAGTTCTGCTCAAATTCCCTGATGGATTTGATACAGATATGGCTTATCAATTAAGGGAAAGAGATGCAAACACCTTAGAAAAAATGCAAACAGATACAGTTAGTGTAGAAGTGAACATTTTAGCCAGAAAAGCTAGACTTAGAAATAAAAGAAGAGTGGCCATTAAAGAAGAAAATGCTATTTCAGACACAAAAATAGATGTGATAGCTAAAACCTTAGAAAGGGTGATGGATAGATTAGATCATATAAAGAGAAGACCCCAATGGGATAAACAACAACAAATCAGAAATCCCAATTTTAGAAAAAACATAAATTCTGGAAAAGTAAAAGAAACAGCTCTAGACCAAACAATAAGGCCACGATTACAAGAGAACTATGCTGAAATTTCTTAGAAGAATAATGATGATGATGAGGATACAATTACTCTAATGGGAATATATGACAATAATACCATTTTCCTAACTAAGGAAGATCGGGAATTATTTGAACTTCAACAGCTCAAATTAGATTCAAGTGAATCCTTTGATTATAAGAAAGGTTATGACTATGCTATAAATGAAATACACAGCTAATATAACCTTAGAAATAAGAAAAATAATGAGCATTCTACCAAAATGCTTCACAAAGCCAAAATAAAAAAACAATAAAAACTCCAAAAAAAAAAGTTATGCAAATTCTCCCAAGGGATAACAAGCAAAACTCAAATTCTTCCCAAAACATTTCTAGTCCTAAAAAAGCATCCAGCCCTAAAATTGTTGATATTACTGATGAAGTTTCTCAAGCTGCAAAATATTCACAAAAATATACTGCTGCTAAAGCTTCTAATTCTGTAAAAACAACAAATTTAGATCCCAAAAAACCTTCTGCTGATCCTAAAATAGTGGATCCAAAAAAATCTACTTCAAAAACATTTGCTAATAATTATAAGTCTGAAAGAACACCTACTGCTTCACAAATAATCCCTAAAAATAAAGTTAGAAGTAGTAAAACACAAGAAACACAAATATAGAATATCAAACCAATTGAAGATGAAAACATAACCGTGGAAAAACAAGGTAAATCAACACAAATCATAGTTACTAAGGAAGAATTAATGCAAATCACTAAAGCTTAACCTTCTTTTAATATTCAAACTGAGATTGCTAAGTTAAAGATACCAATTCCTTTGACAGAATTGGTAAAACATAACTTATACAAATCAACTATTACTGAGACATTAAACTTAAATGATGGAGAAGATTCCATAAATCTAAATGATGATCAGCCATAGTTGATTTTTGGCCCAGATGTGAATGGAAAACATGCAGATGGTTCAGCTCCTCCATTTTATATTAGTCTCACCATTCATGATCAAACTCTACATAACAAAATTCTAGATTCAGGAGCTTCCCATAATCTAATGCCCAAAGCCATCATGGAAACTCTGAATCTAGAAATCACAAGGCCATACAAATATTTGTTTTCCTTTGATTCAAGTAAATTTAAATGCCTAGCTTTAATTAAAGATTTGTGTGTATTACTAGTTCAATACCCTGGTAAGAGTATATTAATGGACATTGTAGTAGCTGATATCCCACCAAAATATAGAATGTTACTTTCTCGCTCATGGGGAGCAAAGCTACAGGGATCTCTACAATTGGACATGTCTTATGCTACTATATCAGTTTTTGGCCAGCCTAAAAAGTTATATAGGGAAACATTGTTGAATTACATGGTCAGTAGTGCTGAAAGATCTATAAACTACCCAATTTACTCTACACCAATTGACCTTGATTATTTTATCCTGTGTAACTCTAAAACTAATGAAATCCAAACTGAACTAGTAGAGAAAAAGAGAGCACCAAACATTGATAATATTTTTCATGAATCTCTATGGCATTTAGACTTTGATGGTTCAGTGAATAAGTTAGGAGCAAGAGCAGGAGTTTCGATAACAAATATGGAAACTAATCACTCAGAAGGCCATGTTTTCAGGCTCAATTTTAAATGTACAAATAATATGGCTGAGTATGAAGCCCTCATCCTAGGACTCCAAATCAGTAGGAACTCAGGAGGACAAAGAATTTTAATCATGGGAGATTCAGAGTTGATCATAAAACAGGTAAATGGAATTTATTCTGTTTGCAATCCTAGACTAAGAAAATACAAAGACACTATCATAGATTTAATTGATGATTTATTGGAATGTAAGTTTGTTGCTATACCCAGAAAACAAAATATACAAGCTCATTCTCTTACAACTTTTGCTAGTACTTGCAATTTACCATTCCAAACTAATCACAGATATATTGCTGAAGTCAAACATAGGCCAATAATTCCAGACAATCTTAAGTATTGGCAATTTTTTTCTCGAGATGAACATATTTACAAGTTTATGAATAATGAAGGAGAATTTCAGAATTTTAATATAGATACATATTGTAGTATAAATCATGATTTGGATTGTGAAATAGATTTAAATAACTTAGATGTAAATAGAATAAATTTTGATAAACCAACTAGATTTAGTCAAGCTGATATAGATAGCTTAGAGAAAGTAGAGATTGAAGAAATTATTGAAGATGAATCATACATATTGAATCTTAAGGATAATTTCTTACCTAAAGGTTTAACCCCGTTAGAAGATCTTTTTTACTCCAATGATGTAGCTAGAAAATAAAAAATGGAGCCAGTAAGATCTGACATAGAAGAATGTAACATTGGTACAGAGTTAAAACCAAAAATAATAAAATTGTCTAAAATTTTACCTCAACAAGAAAAGGATAAATATATTGAGTTTTTAAAGGAATATCAAGATGTGTTTGCTTGGAGTTATGAAGATTTAAAATATTATGATACAAACATAATCCAACATAAAATTCCAATAAAAGAAGATCAAAAACCATTCAAACAAAATTTGAGAAGAATTAACCTTGTGCTATTACCTTTGATTGAAAAAGAAGTTAAAATAATGTATGATGCCCAGAACATTGCACCAATCAGATATTCAGATTGGGTTTCCAACCTAGTCCCAACGAGAAAGAAAACTGGAGAAATTCGATTGTGTTGACTTTAGAAATCTTAACAAAGTATCCTTAAAGTATAATTACCCTTTACCTAAAATGGACCACATATTACAAAGGGTAGTGGGTTCTTCAAGGATTTCACTGTTAGATGGTTTTTCAGGATACAACCATATCCTAGTCCAAGAAGAAGACCAAGCTAAAACAACATTTACTACTCCTTGGGGCACTTTTATGTATGTAAAAATTCCTTTTGGCCTAATGAATGCAGGAGCAACCTTTCAAAGGGCTATGGACATAGCCTTTGCTAAGGAAATACATGATTTCTTAGTAATTTACTTAGATGACATTACTGTGTTTTCCAAAACTAACAATGAACACTTGGATCATCTGAAACAAGTCTTTGTTAAGTGTAGGAAATATGGCATCCTTTTAAATCCTAAGAGAAGTCTATTTGGATTATAAGAAGGTAATTTTCTAGGACACATAATCTCAAAAGAAGGAATTATAATAGATACTACTAGGATAGAAGCAATTTTGAACATCAACCCACCAAGAAACATCAAATAATTACAAGCCTTTTTAGGTAAGATAAATTTTTTAAGAAGATTCATATCTAACTTAGCTGAGATAATCAGAGAATTGAATAACATGCTAAAAAAAGATTTAGTTATTAAATGGACTATTGAGGCTAAACAATCATTTGACTCTATCAAACAAGCCTTAACCAAAACTCCATTCCTAATAAGTCCCGATTTTAAGAAATATTTCATAATTTTTTCATTTTCTTCAAAACACACCATTGCTGCAATTTTACTGTAGAAAAATGACCAAGGATTTGAACAGCCTATAGCTTTCTTTAGTAAGGCCCTTAGATATTCCCCTTTGAAGTACAAAATTATGGAAAAACAAGGCCTAGCTTTGGTAAAGGCTATTAAAGACTTTAGAGTTTATATTCTCTACTCTCATATCATTGCCTATGCCCCAAATTCAGTAGTAAAAGACATTCTTACTTAGGATGGTCCTAATGGAAGAAGAGGTAAGTGGATTTCCACTATCATAGAATATGACATAGAGATAAAACCCACAAAACTCATCAAAGGTCAAGGATTAGCCAGACTTATGGCTGAATCTAACTACAATGCCCTAGATATAAATTTTATTGCTCAAGTAGTTGATCAAGAAGAGATGGTGACTCCATCGATTAGTGAAGCCTTCTCAGACTCACCTTGGTATACAGATATTATATTTTTATTACAAAACTTACAAGCTCCTCCTGGATTGTCAAGAACCAAATCGAGATTTTTAAAACTTAAAGCAGCAAGATTTTGTATCTTAGATAATTTACTTTTTTGGAGAGATCATAATGGGATTTTACTTAATTGTTTACTAAAGGAAGAAGCTGACAAAATACTTCAAGAATTTCATGCAGGTGACTATGGAGGAAATTTATACTGGAAAACTACTACAAACAAGATCTTGAGAGCTCGTTTTTACTGCCCTACCTTGTTTGATGATGTCAAAAAGTATGTAACTTCATGTCATAAATGCCAATTTTTTTAGGGTAGGAAGAACTTATTACCTCTCCCTTTAAAGCCTATTTCAACTGAAATGCCATTTCAAAAATGGGGTTTAGACTTCGTTGGTGAAATTCAGCCTCCCTCTTCAGGCCAACATAAGTGGATTTTGATAGCCACTGGTTATTTTACCAAGTGGATTGAAGCCATACCCTCCAAACAAGCCACATATATTGTCATTATTTCCTTCCTAGAAAACAACATTCTTTCAATATTTAGATGCCCCCAAAAGATAATTACTGACAATGTAGCAGCATTCAAATCCAAGAAAATGATTGAATTTTGACACAAATACCATATTACCTTAGGTCATTCCACTGCATATTACCCCCAAGGTAATGGCCTAGCTGAATCCTCAAACAAAAGCCTTGTAAATATCATCAAAAATTTACTTAAAGATAATAAAAATATTTGGAATAAGAAGTTATTTCCTTATGGACAGATAGACTTACTACTAAGAAATACATTGGTACATCTCCTTACTAACTTGTATATGGAATGGATGATGCTTTTCCATCCTCCTTAGGAGTACCAGTGATGAAAATTATCCAAGAATTACACATTGAAACAAATGACATCCAAAGAAGGATAAATCAAACTATTTACTTGCAACAAACAAGGGAAGAAGTTTATATCAAATCTCAAGTCATTCAGGTTAAGATCAAGAAAATCTATGATAAAAAGACTAAAGAAGATGATTTTTACATAGGAGATAAAGTGTTAAAATGGGATTCTAGAAAAGAAGACAAAGGAAAACATGGAAATTTTGATTTTCAATGGAAAGGACCTTATATAATTTATGTATATAGAGGTAATAATGCTTTCTTTCTAAAAGAATTCGATGGAATAGATTTACAAGAAGGACCAGCTAATGGTAGAATGTTGAAGCACTACTACTCCCCTGAGTTAACAAATAGTTAGTTTTGATTCACTTTGATCATTGTACATATACATAGAAAAGTTTATATTGGATTTGATGTTTCCGTAGAAAGTTTGAAGCCCAAAGAGAAGGCCCTAAGCTTTGAAATGTGAATATCATAAGTATGAATAAGTTGCAGATATCAGGAGACATTTACATGGTCATCACAGTCAAATTTCAAAGGCTACAAGTCTCAAAGTTCTTGATATTTCACTAGGAAATGTCATCCCCATGTGGAGCCACTGTTAGGGTCCTATAATAATAGGGTTCATAAAATTTTGAATTGACTTTGATAGTATTGTAAATATGTACATACCTTGCTTTCTGCAAGTTTTTTTCCCATATTTTGAAAAAATGAAAAATAATAAAAAATGAAAAAGAGGGTAAAAAGTCCTAAAAAAAAAAGATCAAAGGACTTAGAAAAATATAGACCCCAAAAGCAAAAAATAGATGAAAATAAGACCTGAAAGTGAGAAAATATAAATGCCACTTCTTTTACTTTACTGAAAGAATAATGATTATGTGCAGAGTGTCAACAAATGCCATAATCCATAATCAGTTAAACAATTTAACCTTAACTTTTCATGTTTTAGATAGAGAATACAGATTTGTCAAACAATTTAAACTTGAAAAATCAGTAGATAGGTATAAAACAATGAGGAGCTCAATAGTTTAATCTGAGCCCTCAGATGAAATAAGGTAGATTTAGATAGTTTTATACTTTGAAAGAAAATGTTTTAAGGTTTCAAGTCTAAATGCACCTACAAAATGAAGAAAAAATGTTAGAAATAAAGTTGGGTAGGTAGAAAGCAGTGGTGCAATCATGTAAATAAGACATCATTGGGAAAAATCATTAATTTTCCCTCCCCTATGAGTATTCAATATTCTAAGATATTAGTCAAAAAGGCTCTGAGCATTTCTTTGACTTTTGTTGGGACCGGACCCAAGGCTCTGTGACTGGTTAGTTAAAAATATTGAGTTCTTATGTTAAACCCACATTTATCATCATTTACCCTTCATTCATACATTAAAACCCCTTTTTTCCTAAGTAAAGACACATTCTTACTTAGTAAAATTGTAGCCCTAAAATAATTAACTTCATCCCTTCAAAAGCATTCATAAAACTCTCAAAATTACATTTATCATAAGTATTAGTGAAGGAAATATAAAGATAAGCAATGCTTGATTTTATACTATACTTACAGATAATATGTGTTTTGTTTTTATTACACTACCCTTTCATATTAACCTTTAACATATTTTTATTAAATCCCTAAGAAGTACCCTCCCGTAGTTATTAATTCCCTTATATTTAAAATACCCCAAAAAACCCACTATTATAACATTTAGACCAAAGCCTATTATCCCATGTGCACAAATAAAAACCCCAAATTACAAACCCTTTGGTCTAAAACTATCATTATTGAAATACCCCGCCACTATAGTTCGAAAACTATTCTATAGTTGAAAACTATATAATATTTATCGCACTCACATATAAACATTTGAAACTTTTCACCAATGTTTTAAAATATTAACCCTCAATTATACCATGATTAAAACATTGCTTAATATTTTAAACTTATCCCCATTGCTATATAATAAAACTATGGTTTAAACGTATTTAAACATTTATTTCATAAATTTCAAACCATCAGCGAATATAAAAATAGCACGGTCCCACCTTTCAATACAACGCACCTTCTCGAACTAATCCTGACCGTTCGCACATGACTCTCAGATCCGACGGACAGAAGCTGATATCGCATAGAATAAATGCCCAACTTTCCAAATTCCATAGCCGCGTGAAATGGGTGGTTTTTCCCATTTCTTTCTCCTCCACGTGGCCTCTCCTCACTGGGTCGCATGGGTTAAGACTAAAACAACTTACCAACAAAATCCTGTGCGATAACCTCCAGTTTTAAAAATCCTTTGCATTCTGAAACCACTCTCCTGCCAGATAAGACCCGCATTCAATGAAATTGACATGTTTTGATAAAACTTTTGGTTAATGTGTTTATTCATTTATCTCGCACGCTTAACCATTGCATTTCTTGTCCCGACTGTACAAACTCTGTTAAAGCCCCTGGTTTCCATTTTTATGCCCGAAACCTCCGAAATTTACCAAAGTACACCCTTGAAGACTGTTGAGGATCTACGCCTTGCTCTAGATAAACTGCTAAAGCCATCAATTCGACCAGAAATTGTAAAAACCCTTTCAAAGCCGATATCTGCATTAAAACAGGTATTTTTCTGAGATTTAAACCTGCAACCAAGTTGAAAAAACCTTGTTTAAAGAAAGAAAATACATTTAAATTAAAAAACGAATTAAGAAAACTGCCTAAAAGTCCCAAAAACATGGCCAAACTTTGGCAATTTTTTCCCAGAAACCCTGTTTGTCTGTTGCACGCTTTTTCAAGGAAATTTATCAATTTTTCACAGTTTAATATTCCATTTCAAGCTCTAAAATAAGCTAGAAATCCTCTGCAGATGCCCTAATCTTATGTGACATTTTCGAAAAGGTTTTTAGCCCATTTCTTAGTCAAAAAGCTCAAAAAATCCCTGTTTTCTGTTTTAGACCAGTTTTAAAGCCTCATAACTTCTTTGATAAACCCAATTGGGCAGAAAACCCAAAAAGAGACTCTATTTTTCCAAATTTTCCCAATTAAGCCTCTACTATAGTAAAATAGTCTCTACAAACTATTTAAACTTGCAGAAGCAAATCAAGATGCCTAAAAAATAGAGTGTAAGCAAGCCTGAAGGTTCTAAAGATCCTAAACCTACTCCTTCCATGACTCCAAATACTACAATTGTGGTCAATCCATTACAACCCCCAGTTGTTGATATTGAACACATTCCCCTTACTGATATTCACTACAAAATAGTTGATCTCGTAGTTGAATTCAATCTGTTAGATATCCATAACTGGTGCTTTGAGAAGTATTTAGATGATCATGAAGAAGTTCATATTTTGGAATCCGATTTTCCCAAATATGTAGTCCCTTTGACTCACCCTTGTCAAGATAATATCAGATTATGTCACCAGTACTATATTCCTGAACAAAGAGCCATTGCAAATGCCAATACGGAGGTGCTTTTTACTATCAATGAAGAGTTAATTAACCAAATGTTTGAACTTCAACCAAACCCCCAAGCAGTTCCTTTGTCTATTGAGGCCCTAACTAAGCTATACATTGGCCCAGACTTTCCTGAAAGGTTCATGAATTTTCAGACTTTTATGCCTCTGCATGTTAAAATTCCCAAGTTAAATCCTCCATATTCAACTGCTAAATTCCCTGAAGGTTCAAGGCATGTAATCTCCATGATTTCCTTCATCCTTGGGTATTTCACTAATGAGCACACTGATGAGTCTATCTTGGGATTTTTGTCCAATTTTTCTCCAGGTCAACCACCTTCAGTTATCTTTGATTATGTTGGTTTCATTGCTAATAGTATTCATTATCAATTGACTAATTTATAGCTTGAAGGAGTATTTACGCATGCCTCCTACCTTTTCCACATGTTTCTTTATTTCCAATCAAATAATTTTCCAATTTCTCTTCAAAAAATTGATATTGAGGGAAAAACTTTATCTGTCATCTTTTGGACCTCCATGCTCAGAAAAGAAGGTACAAATTTGAGTTATTGAGAGTTTTCAGAGTTGTTTTTACATCCAGTGATCACCATGTTGACCAAAACAGAACAGCTTAGAATAAGTGAGGAAATTAAGAAAATATTGCAGTTATCAGAGAAGAGCAAAGTTGGTGACTGGTATTTGTATGATAAATTCACTAAAATTAATTTTTTTGGGTCAAACTTGTTGTCTTACAAGTTACCCAAATATCCATCAATGAGGAGCTTTGCCTTGGATTATATCAAGCAGATCCTAAACTCTGATTCAATCAATTTCATGGAAGCCAAAAAAAGACCCAATTCAAACTTAAAACTCGAATTGGGCCATTCATATGTAATTGCAGAGATGCAGAAAAGGAAGCAACCAATCAACTACTGGAATATAAATTGGAAGAAAGTTTCCCTTGGAACTATGATCCACAAGGGATCTTAAGTAAACTAAGGGTAAAATGTAAATTTACACCCTTTATCCATGAATCAAAACTAGAAATAGAGAAGTTTTCTAATAAAATTGAGTGGGTTGAAAACACTTTAACAGAGGCAGTAAACCAATGGAATACTAGTCACAATTTGGAAATTTCCAAACAGCCAGAGACATCCACTAAGAGAATCAGAGAAGAGGGAGCTGATACTACAAAGACTACAATAGAAACAAAGTTCAATATCATTTACAACAAAAGGCCAAAATTAGATACAACAGGTAAAGGTAAAGTAACAATAGATGTTGAAGAAACAGAGCCTTTGAATACCAACACTGATTTTCCAGAGACAAATGTAGCTTTTGTAGTTATCAGTGAGCCAAATCAGGATGAAGAACAACTGAATAATGAAGATACACAGATTATGGAAAGACAACAAAGTATAGAGGCTTCTTCCTCACATTAGCTGAGGAAAAGAATTTGGATATTAAGGAGAAATACAAGCAAATCAAGTTGAAGAATGAAGAAATCAAAATTGAAATTTGCTCTCAGTTTTTGAAACAAAAGCCAAGTAATCAAAACAGATTCCTATCAGCATTTGATTACTCAAGTAAAAAATTGATTATGTCAGTATTACAGCCCACAGTATCAGTTGCAAAGATAGTTTCTGACTATAAGAAGGTTTATCTAGAAGTAGCTATAGACAAAATACACGAATTAGATCAAATAGAGTTTCATAGGAAAACCTCAGAGATGTTGTATTCCACGGTTACAACAGAAGCTATGAGTGCTCATAAGCTTCAAAACACCATCTCTAATATGCAAGAACAAATGAAGATAGATAAAACTTCATTATATGCCAAATATCTAAGGATTAAAGCCTTAGAAGAACTAGTATTGCAGGTAGGATATGATCCTACAAACATCAAAGCAACAGAAGCATTGGTAAAGAAGAAAAATGAGGATATAGTAGCTTTGAGGAAACAACTCAAAATTCCTAGAAGTGAGCATCCTCCAACAAAGGAAATATTACAAGAACAAAAGGAAAAATATGAAATTATGAGTTTAATTCTTCAGCTGACAACTCAGATTAAGGAAATGGAAGTACAGATAGACCAAATTGTCCAAGAAAAAGAGATAGTGAAAGAACCAGTGATTCCTACAGTCATCATAGTCATCACTACAGCAATGCCTTCAAATTTAGGAGAAAATTTGGCACCCAAAGAACCACTGGCCACTGTAGTGCCAGTGACTTCTTCAACAACTTCAGCTATTGAATCCTCTACAATAGCATTGCAACCTACAGATGAAATCAGACAACTAGTGAAAGTAATGGAAGAGATGTCTTTGAAGACAAATGAAATTAACAGGTTGACAAAGATGATTGAAATTCTTGAGAAGAAAAATAAATCAACTGAAGTAAATGCTAAAATACATGAACAAAATGCCAACAGATTGAATGAAGAGGTAAAGAAGTTACAAAAAGAATTAACTCTCAAGGATCAAATATCATACATAAAAAAATTACCTCTGGAATAATGTAATTGAAGCCATCCATGATGTTTGGCCTTCAATTCAGGTAATTTTTGAGAAAAGAGATTTATTATTGGCAGCCCAAGCAGAAATTCAAAAGACACAAACTGATTTGGCTGATAAACCAGAACAGGCTGTAAGATTAATCAATTTCCTCAACAGAAAAAATATATAGGAATTAGAAGAACTCAAAATAACAGATAGAACTGCCACTATCCTAGAAATCAGGAAAGTCACCACAAAAAGAAATTTGATGAGACAAATTGAAGAAAAATGTGAAAGTATGAACACTGTTATAACCAGATTCATGGTTAAGTTCACCAATTTAATGCAAAAAAGACTTCTTGATATCATGGTTATTAATGATAAGTTAATGCCTCAAAATGATTATGATAAGAAGATAAGAGAATTTACCAAGAAACAGGTGAATAAGCCAACAGGTAAAGGCATCCCCAAAGGAAAGGTGTTACTAAATTTTTTTGAAGACTTGGTTTATTTGCAATATGAGATCAAACGCCTATTTGTCATCAATCCAACCTTTTCTAGGTATACTGAAGCTGATGAGAATTTTAGGAAACTAAAAAATATTCAAATTCCTAAAAATGAGGATTGGAAAGCATTTACTGATTTATTATGAATAATGAAAGACAAACAAATGAAAAAGAAAACAATTGTTTGCTGATTTCATTGTCAAAACAATTTTTACAGCAGTAAGGCAGTTTGACTAATGGTTAAAGAGTATCCAAAATGAAAGAGTATCAGTGAAGGCAGGTTAGATTCCAAAAAAATATCTAAGAGCCAACAAAGAGGACACATAGGCAACCAACTGCTTCTTATCCTAAAACAATTTCTATTTCTTTTGAATAAAATAGGATAGCTTGTTGATTTGTTAAGAAGTTGTCACTATTATTGTTGTAAGATATTTTATTTTCCTAAGTTAATTCCTCGAAGTCATCTAGGATATTTTGTAAAACATTATGTATAAATACTTCACCCTTTTGAATTATTTTGTGTGGAATAAAATTACTGGAGATTACTATAGATATTTTGTTGACTTGAAGGCTTTGTGTTTTGATTTTGAGTAGCAAACTGGATCAACTATTTTGCATCATACTTCAGGATCCCTGTGATAAGCTATCTAGAGTGAAGTACTCTCTAAAACTTGTCATTGTTATCTTTCTTTGTTACATGCATACATCTGCGTTTTAATTGTAAAATCTGAATGTATAACTAGGAGTATTACTATAGGACATGTTAATAACACCATGTTTTTAACTAGTTATCATTTCTTTGTTTTCTTATGATTTCCGGTGTAGGGAACCCTTAATTTATCCCTCTCCCATTTGACCTCTATCTACTACTTCCATTTTCCGGATCAAAGGATCCTTAAGTGCCCTTTATCCCGATCATACCACCTCACAAAACCAATTTTCCAAGATCTCCAAGGGTTATCTATCTTGCCCTGAAGAAATTTGACCTTTTAGGCCTTGATCCCAGTTCTGTTAGCTTCACTTAGACTCCATAGCCCAATGGACAAATAGATTTCCCTCTATCTATCCCTCCAAGTGAAATTTTCCCACCAAACCAATCAAAACAAAAAACCAATTTCCCAATCATAACTAGCCTAATATTTTATAAAACAAACAATGTTAAAACTTAAAGAAAGAGCCCTCTCTGAACCCTAGGAAGGCTAGATCCTAGAGTTTGAAGTATGTTTGTGGTTACCTCTAGTATTCTTGACTAAAAACCAAAATCCCACAACTTAAGAATTTACTAGAGTGATAACAATGTGTATATCAGCAGCATCAGGGACAACAAAGTATTGCTTCTGTAAGCTCACCAGTTACGCAGTGCTAGTTGCAGCACCATTGTAGGGTGATTCTAGGCCTTCTCTTGGGCTAGATCTAATCATTTTCTGTACATTGTGTAACTGATTCATCTCCACATAATAAAATGGCTAAAATTCTCTGTAAATTTTGATGTTTTCTTGATATGTATTGTTTACTTAGTTTTAGATCTTATATTTTGTTTAAGTATTACTGCATTCTCCCTTTTGGGATATTACAGCTTCAGTTTCCAAAGATTCAAAGGGGGAAGATCAAAACCTTTCCAGAGTTGGAGAGTTGACTGATAGATTAGAGATAAGAAAAATTATGGAGAGGCACCTGAAGGAGGAAAGTGAAACCTATAAACTAACCAATGAGAAATTGTTTAAGGAGAATGAGAAGATCAGTGAGGAAATGGGGAAGTTAAAAAACAAAAACAATCTTCTCTATACATAGGAATTCAGGTGGCTTTAAGATAAAAACTCTTGGAAAGCTAAGTATGAGACAAAAGGTGAAAACCCCCATCTACAAGGAAGAGCAGGGAAAACACATGGATTCTCTTTTGTACATAGCATAGCATGAGGTTTGAGGATTAGGAATGGGATCAACACTAGGGCTCCAAAGGTCAAAGAGGAAACAACAAGCATGAGGACATGCTTGATCATCAGTTTGGGGGAGATGTTGGCCCTCGTTTTTTATCTCTTTTTGTTTAGGAAATACACCTTATTTTTCCATATTATCCATATATTTACCACAATATCCACCTTAAATTGACCCAAAGATGCATATACAGGTATTTAATTAATTTTTTTCAATTATTAGATGTTTTTTGTAAAAATTGGAATTCAAGTGCATTTTTGGACAGTAGCAGAAATTCCCGTAATAGCATTATGGTCTACATATGTGCAGGACACTTGGGCTCGAGCTAGATATGTTTATAGAAAGCTTGGGAACTAATATTAAGAGTACACCTATTGGCACAGTCAGATTGAGCTTTAATAGGCCCAGTCAAAGGCGGTCAAACATGACCAATGTTTATGGAGGATCCCTAGAAACTAGGTCAAAATTCTTATTTTGTGGGATTTTCTAGATTATGATGGATCTGAATAGATGAATTCGAATTGGTATGATAGGATAAGGATAATTATGACTACTTGAGATATTTTAGATTATTTTGTTAGATATTTTATCTATTTAAGCCTCAAACTTTTAAGGTTTTGACAATGGAACTTGTATGACTTATTATTATTATTTCTGATACTTGGAGACATAATTGAAGATATGTTTTATCATATTTTGATGCTGTTACATGCTAGTTGATTTCTTGAAGTCTTAAGTAGCCGATTTTACCTTCAGTGTGCAAGGAAAGGGTGGAGGGCCCCCACACTGAGCTAAGTGAACTTCTTAGTTCATTTCGTAGCTGCAATTTCTGAATTAGTTTGCTTATGTTTAATTTGTTTATTTTCAAGTATTGATGAATCTAATGATCATTCTTAACCTACATATGAAAGGAAAAACAAGTGTTTAAGTTAAGCACTCTTTCTATCTAATCAATATTTTCAGTTAGAATTCATCTTTGCATGCCTTTACATGCTTTGATTGCTGATGGATCTTAATCTTGTTTCTATTCTACATACGAAGAGAAAAACCAGTATTTATGTTAAATACTTCTTCTATCTGATTAAGAGCTCAAAACTAAGATTCATATTTTCCTTATTTTCTGAATTCATGTTTTCACAATAGCATTAATGATAAATGAAATCAATGATGAAGGAAAACCAAGACCTCTTTTAGTGAAGATCCTCTTCAATTATTACTTCATGCATCTTAATCTATTGTTTGGTTAAATTCCTGTTTTCACAATAGTATTGATGATAAATGAAATCAAAGATGAAGTAAAACCAGGACCTCTTTAAGTGAAGAGCCTCTTCAATTATTACTTCATGTATCTTGATCTGTTGTTTAGAATTTAGAAATTATTTAAGTTAGATTTATATTTGTAATATGCATTTCCCTAATCATCAATAAACCATCTTCTGAATTGATCACAACTAAAACCCATATACTTTAGGGATGCTTCTAAGTTCCACTAACCTGGATTGATAATAAATACTTGCATTAGTTTACAATAGTAAATTGACCCAAAATTAGTTACCTTTATATTTATTTTTTGGAAGTCCTCAATGTGCTCCACCACTTAACCCTTTTTTTTAGATTTATCAATTGGCTAAAGAAGGTGTTGCTTTTTGTATCCTCATAAAGTGATATCATTTCCTCCATAAAGATTGACCAAGTGACAATGTTTTTACGGAAGAAAATTCATCGATACCACACAAATGTATTTTGTTCTAAATATAAATTTGCAATGCCTACCTTTTTTGTGTTTTTCACATTATTGAGATCAAAATATTGCTCCCTCTGTAGTATCTATATTATAGGAACCTTGCCATAAAACTTCCTCATATCGATATTTGGAATATGGTGGGTCTTCAATCCCACATTAGAGTTTATGAAATCATGATTAACGTGTATTTTGTTTACTTATGAGGGGTTTCCGCAGTGCATTGTATTAGATATCATTTTTTTGGGATTCAACTGCATTAAGTAAGCCAGTCATCTATGACCATTTCCATGAGAGATAGTCAATTAACATTTATTTTGTTCTCATCATGAGTTTCCTATACTATATTTTCACCATTAGGAATCATTTCTTGTATCAGCTTTTTCAAACCTTCCTTCAAACCTTCCATGTCTATTTTTAGATCATTCTTCATGTCTTCCATTTTTTCTTCCATGTCTTCTATGCCCTTATTCAAATCTTCCATTTAATTTTTTGTTTCTCTTTGCGAGAGTGAAAGTTGTTGCACTTGCTCTTGTAATTTTGATATATCATGTTTCTATTCTTACTCTTCATGAGTCATAGTAGAGCCTCTTGAGAGATTAATGGATGTTTAATTCTTCAATATTGATATCTATGCTTCAATATGTCCTTGGAATCACTTCAAACTAATTTTTTCAAACAAGACTTATGCAATCTGAAAACAGATACACACCTTTTTCTTGCTTTTGAGGAGCTCAATTTTGAAACTGATGTATCTCTGTAATTCTAGATCCCCAATATTTAATATTTGGTCCTATAATAGCCCTCTGCATCTTCTTTCCAATGCCACAAGTATGAACTGATTTGGATTCTTAAAGACAAATTTGATCTCAATCTCCCACAATGACCTAATTATGGATTACTCTGTAGAGCGAACTTGTACAACATGCCACATGTCACTGTTTCCTCCTTCAGCTATGAAATTGATACAAAAAAAAATATAGTCTGTGTACTTTCGGCCACCATTTACATAATTCCAATCTGATGCTCATAGATAGAATTATGACTATCTTCCCAAGGTCACCTCTTTAAGATGACATCAGGAGCCTGCAAAAACCCTAACTTCCACAGATCATATCTCTGAAAATATTGTGAACCAAGATCTTAAATGTTTACACGAACTTCCTCAAGATTTTGTGCAAATGGGTTTTTTATTAGTATCTGAACCTTCATAGATGTTACACATAAATTTTTCACCATCCCTGCAATTCCCCGTAATGCACATTCGAGGGCTTATTTCGTGACCTGTGAGTAGTGACATGACCTAAAACAACTTTCATGGCATCCCCCCGAACAAGGACATTCATTCCCCTGAAGAAAATTCCTTGTGAAAAACCCTAAAAATAGCCTTTTTGGCCTTGGCGGGACTAGTCAGTGTTATACCCACGCCAATAAGGGAAATCCTCCAAAGAGGGTGTGCCAGCTGGTGCACTGTCTCAGTGTTGTGCCCGTGCCAGGCTTATTAAGGAGTGTTTTTTAAATATAAATGGCAGAAGATTGACTCCAACCAATTCCTAAACTAGTCTCTAAATTGAGTTGGGAGGTTTGGCTTCGGATCTCCATGTAGAGGAAGTGGTTTTCCACCTCTCATGGAAGCTTCCTTGAGGATAGGGCCAATCCCATGATTGTGAAGATTGACTCCCTTCACCATCTGTCCCTAAACTTTGCATTTTCCTTTTCGTGGTCTCCCAAGAGCCTTCATAGCCTAAAGAATGCTGCAAGAGCCTTGATAGTCCTCATAGAGCCAAATCAGTAGCAAGGAGATTGATGATCGAAGAGAGTGGCTTGTCCCATTCCTGATGAGCTTTACCAAGACGTATTTCGCTGAAAAACCGCCAAAGGAAGATTCAGCATCAGAGCTAGGTTGTATTTTCCTTTGTATGAATTAATGATAAGAAACTTTGGTTATGGTTCCACTTGTATTGTTCATTATGATCATGAGTTGTGTTTTCTCTGACTGATACATAATTGCATATATTGGATTTTACGCTTGTGTTTGTCGTGTTTCTTGCGTGTGTAGGTGTTTGATTGCAGCGAGTGTGAGGATTGTGATCTACTGGAGCAAGGGAATGGGGGAGTTGTTTTCTCTACAAACAACAGCGTTGGATTCAAGGTAAGCCTTCTTCGCCATTTGGTTTATTACAATTAGGAACTTGCACCTTAGCGTGATACGATTGTTGCTAGACCCGATCAAGGCTAGTAGGGATTGCCTCTGTCCACAGAGGGGATTTACCTATACAAAAAATTGGCGACTCCACTGGAGATCGTTGATTTGGATTATTGTCTTGTCTTTTTGGTCGATTCTTGACTTTGATTGCTTGATCAGCTCTTTTGGTTTGCTTTTTTCTAGTGTAAAACCTTTTTTCAGCCCTAAAGGATCAAATCTGACCTCTTCTTTTGCGAATTTTTCATATTTTCATGGTTGGATTGATTGGCACGGTTTAAACCCTGACATTCACGCCAATTGGCGTAGGTTTCTAGTTCATCACTCGCGCCATCCCTTGTCTGGCGCGGATTACAGCCAGACAGTCACACCATCTCCTGTAGGTGATAGGGTTTTCCCTTGTTCGGAAGTTTCTTTTGGTCAATACTTTTCTTCTGGGTTTGTTTTATATTTGCTTGGAGTGGTGAGTCTGGTCTTGGTTGGGAGAAATTCTTTGTTTTTTCATTTTTAGGCATTGGCGCTTGTTGTCAGTTAGCAACCCGCGCCAATTTTCCATTGGTGCTAGTTTTCAGTGAGCAAGTCGCGCCAATTGGTGCTAGTTGTCAGTGACAAAGTCGTGCCAATTTCAGGGTGTGTGAAAATTGAGAGTTCTTCCCTAAATCCTTCACCAGTGTGTCTTTCCCTTCCGGTATTTTCTCTGTATGAGCATAGATTACATTGCTCATTGTTTGAAATGTCTTCTCTCCATGATTACTTGACGTAAAAAGGAATGAATGCCTTGTTTTGAGCTTATGCTTTGGAAGTCCTTTTTGTGCTTGACCTCATATGTCTTGTAGCCTTTTGAGGAATTTCGTTATAAAGTGTTTAAAACAACAATTGAATTCTTGGTGTTTGTTTGCATCCCTTTTGCATTCATCCTTTCATTAAGAAGATTTGCGTTCATTTAGTTTTTGTCTCATAATTTGCTTTTCGTTAAAATGCATTAGATCACATTGCATTGAAAAGTATTTTTTGAGATCCATCATTGAACTTAGATTACATTGTTTAATGATTGAAAGCTAAAAATCACATTAAGTGCATTCTATTTCATTAAAAGCATGCATTAAGTAGATTCTCATTTCATCGAAAAATGCATTGAGTGCATTCTTATCATTTGAAAAGAAAAAGGAAATTGTGCATAGATTACAATTGCATAGTTTTCGGAAAATAGGATTTTGCATAGATTACATTGCATTATTCGCATCGTTGAATGTTTTAGAATACTTTTGGATAGTGAAAGTCATCTAGTTTGGAAAAGGTTTTGTTTTCAGTATTGCTGTTTGTTTCATCATTGTTTGAAACTCTTCCCTTAACTAGATAACATTCATTGAATTGAAAGATTTCTTTCATCATATAGCTGCATATAGGAGATTGTCAGATCACATGTGGTAGGGCCTTGAAACCGAGACATAATTGAAGATAAACATTAAAATTTATTCAATTTACACTAAGGCAACATTGGAACATTAACGAAATATATTTAGAGGTCTAGGCTAGTGACGTGTTCCGGTGTCGTTAAACCTAGTAGCTGTCGTTCGCCTCTTGGCTCTAGACAACACTAGCACGGACTTGTGCTCCCCATACTGTCGTGTATATAAAGGGAGGCCCCACTAGGTTTCTATCCTTTATCCATAGGAAGCCGAGTCTGCTGCCCTATACCGGTCATACACCAGACACAACATTCGGGGAGATTGCCTGCACGTACATTAAGTCCTTGGTTGATTTCTCTTTCATTTTGAAACCAAGGTGTATATTGCAGTTCACGGTTATTTGGTACACCCTTTTCCTAGCATTCCTGAGCAGTAATTTTGATCTTATCTGACTCCTTAAATTTGAAAAGATCACCAAGTGCTTGTCCTTTCATGCTTGCTTCAAAATTGAAAGAGATAGAGTCATCTTTCATGCGTTTCTCGACTCTTAAAACATGAAACGGTGAAGTTTCTAAGTTTCAATGTGGTAAAATAAATCACCTAAGATCACATGCCCTATTATAATTTTCTTGTTGGATGTTTGATTGTGTGCCTTGGTTTTTTAGCCCGTGTGTGGTTTTGAGTTGTTGATGCAACTTTTCCGGAGCTCACAAACCAAGGAATCCCCTTCGATGGGAATCCTGGTCATTTTCCTCCTTTTGGAAATGTTGGCGCTCCTTATATGGAAACGTTGTCCCTTCCTGGGTTAACTTTTGGGTTGCCTGTTTGGTTGTTCTCAACCTCTATGGTCCTGAATGTCTCAACTACTAGTCGATCAGTTCCTCCACCTGCACAACATCATGTTGATTCCAAGGTGGACCTCTCCCCTTCTTTGCCTGTTTCTACATCCTCCTCTTCCACTTTGCCTGGTGAAAGTCTGAATTCAAGTAACCAGGTGGCTAAGAAGAAGAAGAAGAAGACAAAGAAGAAGAAGATAGATAAAGGAGAGGCTAGCTCTGCGGCTACTGCGCCTAAGAAGTATTCTCTTGATAAACCTTCCAACCCTCCGCGGAAAGTCAAGTTCCCTTGCATGTTGTGCACGAGAGACCATCTTCTTCAAGACTACCTTGGAATTCCCAAGGTGCTTGAAGAATGGTTCAACGATCATCCGTCGTTGCCTTTGGCTTCCGGGAGTCAAGTTGGGGGCACGTCTTCAACTAGTGCTAGTAAAACTCCTAAGAAGCAGGGTAAGATTACCAATCCCTGTAAGTTGTGTGAGGGGCACCATGCCATTCACCTTTGTCCATATATGGATGAAGCCAAGTGAGATTTGGACAACTTGATTGTTTCTACACCATGCATTTTGGTTGGTTACAAGTAGCTTTCTTTGAGTCCTCCACCAGCTGATCCTACGATTGGTCAAGAGTCATCCTTGGTCAATCCCGCTCCCCTGGAAATTCAAATTCAGGAATCTGATCCTGACCAACCTTTGGTCATGGGATCGGTTGAACTAGCCCCATCTACAGTGCACCAGGTATTTTCCGTGGAGAGTGGATCACACACCCCTCAGGTTCTTCTTGTTTCTTTAGATTCCTCGGACTTGGAGAAAGATTCTCCTGTCCCTATATGTCAAGAAGTTGCTCCTCCACCTCCCGTGATGGAGGTCTCGGAGGATACTCCTCTCTCCTTCGAGATGGAGGTCGTGGAGGATGCTCCTTATTCTTCCGTAACACCAGGGGAAGATCATCTCGGTTCGATGGTAGCCCCTCCAAGTATTTTGGTCTCTTCCTTTGATTGGAATCGATTTACAGGATACCACCTTCTGTCTTATGTGCCTTTTGAGATAACAGTACAAACCTCTAGTCTGGTCATACCTAGCACTGTTATAGATGAAGGCACATCTATTAGTGTTCTATCCTCAACTACTTGGCAAGCTTTCGGTTCGCCGCCGCTTGTGCCTGTTACACAGAATCTGTTGGCATTTAAAAGAAGAACTAGTCAACCGTTAGGGATCCTTCCAAGGTTACCTGTTACATTGGGAGGTAAAAATGTCCATATGGATGTGATGGTTGTTCCAGGCCCCTTGGATTTCAATCTATTCTTGGGGCATGATTACACCTATGCCATGGGAGTGCTTGTCTCCTCCCTTTTTCGTGTGGTCTGTTTTCCACATGAAGGACGGATTGTGACCGTTGATCAGCTTTCGTTCTTTGGTCCTGATGTGGAAACTGTCCCGCCATCATCCCTTCCTGGTTTTTATCCACTCGTTGTATCTGCGCCACCGCAGGTCAACTATGTGGCTACCTACCCCGTGCCTGTACTCAGTGATAGTGCCGTTGTGCATCAGGTGTTGGGGGCATTGGGTCCGGACTTCCAAGATTTTTTCCTTCCATTAGGAGTGGAACTCTTCGAAGCAATGAATTCTTGTTCATTATGATGAGGTTGTTGGAGAAAAGTTCATTTTCTTGTGTCAAGCTCCTTAAAAAATGAAACAAGCTCATTAGAGCAGAGTTCCTTGTCTTATGTCAAGCTCCTTAAACCATGAAACAAGGTCGTCGAAGCAGATTTCCTTGTCTTGTGTCAAGCTCCTTAAACCATGAAACAAGGTAATTGGAGCAGAGTTCCTTGTCTTGTGTCAAACTCCTTAAACCATGAAACAAGGTCGTCGGAGAAGAGTTCATTTCCTTGTATCAAGCTCCTTAAAAAATGAAACAAGGTTGTTTGAGCATAGTTCCTTGTCTTGTGTCAAGCTCCTTAAACCATGAAACAAGGTGTCCGATGTTATGAATCTAATTCATAACTAAATTTATAAATATAGTTATTAATAGAATAAATAGAAATAAATGTAATTATTAAATAATCAGTTAGGATTATGTTAAGTAGTGATTAGGTTAATGAAAAGGCATGTCTAAAAGACATGCCCATTCGTGAAAAGGTACCTGCATGGGTATAAAAGCAGGACCTCATTGTAAACTTTCAATCATGTCATATATCAATAAAATATTTATTATTATAAATACCCCGTGTATTTTTATAATTAAAAGCTAATTTCTGCTATCAAGTCTACAAGCATACAAGTTTGCTACTACAGTAATAAATTCTAAGAATTCCGATGGTTTTAACAGTCTTGACATTGAGATTAATGTTAGAAGGAGATAAGGTCCATATTTGCGTCATCTTTGATTTTCCCGTTGCCATCTATGGCCGACTGAGCCCCTTTTTGCATGCCTCTTGCTTAATGTGTGCGAGGAATGAGCCAAGCTGTTATCTGTGTGATGAAAGGATTCAAAAGATACAAACGATAAAAATGCTACAGTGGTATCAGAGCCATATTGAGGGCAGGTTGAAGGAATGGCACACAGTGTTGTACAAGCCAACGAACGTAATTTACAAGCTCAAGCACATTATTTACCATATAATGTGCCATTACGTCAAGATCCCAAAAGAATTGAAATAATTAGAAAAATGCTAGAAAAGGTTGAGCACTTAGAGATGTTATGTGCAAAATATTCTGCAGTAGACCATAATAAAAAGGATGAAAAATGCAGTAATAATAATAAAGCAGTTAGTTTTTCAAAAGGGAAGTCAAGTAAAAAATCCATGGAAAAGTCAACCAAATATATCCCTCCACCAAAGCGTAATAAAAGTAGAGAAGAAGGAAAATGCTGGAAATGTAGAGACAAATATTTCGCAGGACATAAGTGTGCAATCCAAAAACTTTATAACTGTGAAACAGATTATAATGATGATGTAGATATTAAAAGTAAAAATGATTCTGCTAACCAGAAAATTATTAAGGAAGCTGGAAAAAGTAATGAACAGCAGAGTGTTTCATCCTCTGTTTTGAAGGAAACTTGTGAAGAAAAAGGAAAATATGACTCTGATCTTGATAGGCTTAAAGAAGATGACGAAGAGGCTGCTGCACATCCTGACACAATAATGGTTGATAATCTTAACTTAGGTGAAGAGGAAGAGGGCAGAAAACTGAATAATGACAAAATAAATAAAAATCTCGAGGATACAATCAATGGAATGTCAAGGAAAGATGGTTTGTTGGTTGTGACTGATGACTGTAATGATCAAGCCCAGGCAATTTCATCAGAAGAGTTTGAAATGGATTTTGTTGATAAAAGGAGTGATGATATTGGTAGAAAATGTAAAGCAAATGACACAGATTGTCAACCATATATCAGTGTTCAACAGGGCCCACCTGATGGAGGAGGGGTAGGTGATCCGAGTATGGAGAATCTCCTATTGGATATTGCTACTGACTCCACAAATCATGCTTCTCCCCGGAGTAACACAGATCACTCGAATATAGTCATTACTAACAAAGGCCTTACTGTTGAAACAGTTAGTCAGAATAGTGGTGACATGGCTCTAAATGCACCAGTCAAATCTGGCAATGAATTCACTTATGAATGGTTAAATGAGGATTCTCTCGTTGAGACCCAAAACACAGAGGACCATACACACAGGAAATATAGAAATGATTTATCAATGAAGGAACCTGTTGGAGCCATGGTAAGTGACGGTGCTGGTAGTAAAGGAACTTCCAATGGCTTGGCTAGCATAAATGATAAGTTTGAAATGAAGAGAACTCCCATTGCTAACACAGATTTAGTTTCCTCTGATAATGGGCTTATCAACACGTCTCCTGAAGATTCTTCTCGGTACTCTGTTGAGTGTGACAATGGGATTAAATTATATGTTGACCTGAAAAATAGATCGCTGATTGAATTCAGGAAGGCTGACAATTATGAATTCTGTTCACCTGAACAAAAACAGGAGTGCAATTCTTATGCAGAGCCTCTGCAGCTGCAACACATGAAGGGCCTTAGCACCTCTGAGGATATTTACAATCTAGGAGAGAAGAAAATGTTGTCAAATAAGGCAGTTTCATTAAATCCACATGATAGTTTCAGAGATTGCCATTTGAGCACTCATATTTTAGGCTGTGAATTACTGAAAGATTTGGCCTTGTCAGGTTTTAAAAATATTGAAGTCATAGATATGGATACAATTGAAGTTTCCAACCTCAACAGGCAATTTCTCTTCAAGATGCAGGATGCAGGGCGACCAAAAGCTGTTGTACCTGCAAATCAAGTCACGGAACGAGTTAGTGGGGTGAACATAGTACCTCGTTTCTGTCGGATAGAGGACAAAGACTTTGAGTTTTACAGGGTTTTTGACCAACGTGTTGGGACAGCCTGTGTGTATCGTGTGGGCGGTAAATCTCGAAAGTGCGGAATTTGATATTTTCGTTTAAAGATGGGCAACACGAAAGCAGTCAGTTGGAAAAATTAGCGAGGCGGTATTATCAAATTAGAGATTTTGGCAAATTAAGATACTGCTTAGATGGCCCCGACCAAGAGTATCATAATTATGACAGCAGTAGTGATGGTCCCTGCCTTCTCCTGCGTTTCCGCCCGACGGTTTTAATAGTCTTGACATTGAGATTAATGTTAGAAGGAGATAAGGTCCATATTTGCGTCATCTGTGATTTTCCCGTTGCCATCTATGGCCGACTGAGCCCCTATTTGCATGCCTCTTGCTTAATGTGTGTGAGGAATGAGCCAAGCTATTATCTGTGTGATGAAAGGATTCAAAAGATACAAACGATAAAAATGCTACAGAATATTTATTTGCGGGTCTCCACGTTGTTGCGGTCATTCTTGAAGAAATATGATTTTGAACGACATCTGAAGCTCAAGCTTCACGGGCTGACGAATCGCGACAGACTTCTGGACGATTTTGTGAATGTAGTTATAATTTGCATTACCCATTTGCAAGATCACTGGCTACCATCCGCTGATCTTCTGCATGGTTACGAGCCCTCGTTCCATTGGACCGCTGCAGAACAAATTCACCTGCCTTGCTGCTGCATATGTCGTGACAAGTGGGCGATGGAGATAACGCCACGGTGAGCCACGTAGCCAAATGTTGTGCCGGTGGATACCCTCGTGGCAAATAAATACGCCGTTTCGATGGACGGGTTTGTCAAAACGGTGTAACAGTCGACGGGTTTAAATTTAATTAAATCATAACAAAAAGAGTTATAATATATATATATATATATATATATATATATATATATATATATATATATATATATATATATATATATATATATATATTAACTATATAATATATATGTATATAAAAATTATTATTAATTTAATTAATTAAATTAAACCAAAAACAAAAAAAACTTTTATATTTATTTATAATTTAACTTTTTATTTTATTATAAAGTTATTTTATAATTAAAAAGAGGAAAAAATGGAGGAAAGAAAGAAATTTATTATTATTATAAAAAAAAAAAAAAGAAAAAAAGGGGCAATAGAGAACCAATTTCAGACAACGTTATTGTAAAATTATACATGCCAAGGTGCCGGTGAAGACGCCTTCTTTTAACGGAATGGCGTCTCTCCTTGATGAAAAAAATTGTCGAAAGATTAAGCTTTGAGGACAAAGCTTTTAGAAGAAAAGACTATGTTATCAGAATCATTCCTTAACTAAATTTATAAACATAGTTATTAATAGAATAAATAGAGATAAATGTAATTACTAAATAATCGGTTAGGATTATGTTAAGTAGTGATTAGGTTAATGAAAAGGCATGTCTAAAAGACATGCCCATTCGTGAAAAGGTACCTGCATGGGTATAAAAGCAGGACCTCATTGTAAACTTTCAATCATGTCATATATCAATAAAATATTTATTATTGTAAATACCCCGTGTATTTTTATAATTAAAAGCTAATTTCTTCTATCAAGTCTACAAGCATACAAGTCTGCTACTACAGTAATCAATTCTAAGAATTCCGCTGCTACATCCGAGGATAGTTCTTTTAATGTGTCAACCTCGTTAAAATAATGAAACACGTTTCCTTTCAATTCGAGTCTTTTCCTTACTCGTAATTTGAACCTTCACTCCATCTACCTTTCATATGGTTTGAAGCTTGGGGGGCATGTACCTCGAATTGAGTCACCATGCTGGGGGCATGCTCACTTTTTCAAGCATAGTTTGTTTCCATTTCAAGCTTGTGTAAAAATGAAACTGGTTTCAAGCATAGTTTATCTTTGTTCCAAGCTTGTGTAAAAATGAAACCGACTTCAAGCAGAGTTTTCTGAGTTCAAGCTTGTGTAAAAATGAAACCTTTCCCATTTTACCTCTTGTGATTGCCATTTTATTAGCCTATTTTTGTCAGATCAGCTTTGGTTTTCTCATTCCATCGTCCCCATCTGCTTGGTTGATCATATGCCTTCACTTGGTTGTTTCACCCATTCCTGAGGAACCGCTATGATGAGTGGTCTTGTTAGCCTACCTCTTGACCTTTATCTTGTTTTGAGTAGTTCCACCATTACCAGAACTAGTAGCTACCCTTTACACCACTCGTTCCTCCAGGAGGAGTCATCTTTCAGCCCTTTTCTGACTCTCTAAACATGAAAATATTGTCGAGTCCCTTGTCATTTCAATCTCGTTAAAATGGCCGCGAAACGACATCTGCCCAGTAGACGTTTACCCCTTTTTTGGGCTAGGACAAATTATTTACGAAAAAGGAATACCCTAGCCTATCGTGACTAGGAGGTTTTCTCAGACATATTTTTCTACCTTTTCGGATCTGAGGATCTATTTACGAAAAGGGACCATTCGCGTTTACTTTTCTGCTGTCTTTTCAAACTCTCTAAACATGAAAAGACGTCGAGTTCTTCCTTTGTCAGACTCGTTAAACTCTGATGACATCGGATTCAGTCATAATGACGATATTTGAGTTTTTCCTTCCTAGGGCTCGTTAAATGTACTAGGATGGATTCGTTCGAAGGACAAACTTATATGACAAGCATATGGTATCCTCTTCAAGCTTGTGTAAAAATAAAGAGGTACTCGCCAGAAATGGTGGGGAAAATGGAACTAGTATCATTATCGTGTCGGCAGTATGTCGCTCTTGAACATGGCATTTGTTTGCATTTGTGTCGGGTTGGGGACATCTCATCTTGTTTTCTGATTGCCTTCGTGGGTTTGGGTAATCCCTTTTGACCTCTCATCTTCTCTTTGCCTCTTCATCATGACCTTTGATATTTTGATGTCAAATACTACCAAACTCACTATCATGCCGCCATATGTTCAAGAGAAGTTGACCTTCCTGTGATTCTCATCTGATCCTGATTCACGAAGACATTATGTTCCTTTGTCTCGCGTCGATGATGTGGGAAACACTATGGCCCACCTTTGATCAAGGTCACTTCTTGTCAACGTCAGCTCATTATCCGGGAAGCTGATCTAGAGACTCCCTTCTGGTACCTTGGAGCCTGCATGCCTCAATGGCAGGTTCTTCGCGTTCGATGTGAGGTTTTCATCATTGGCCTCCGATCGAGTGATTCTAAGGGTGTTCGACGCGAGATCACTGATTCACATGCTGTAGATTGTACCTATAGTAACTTGAGGGCCATTGTCATTATTGGTGGCACCTGTCGCATCTATTAACAGCTTTCATCATTAGCTGGTAATCAGGCGATGTTCTTACATGTTCGACTTCAGCTCACTTATTCGCATGCTTGAACTTGTACTTTGTTTGAGTTGATATGGAGCGCAAGACCCTGGATTTTTTCTGTTCGAATCCAGGTTGCGATTTTGTGGATTATTATGATTGGTTGCATGAATCATTCATTGGATGGCTGCGACCATGCCTGAGTCTATTTATTGATCCTCACTGGATGGCTGCATCCATGCCTTGGATCTGGATTATTGTATACTCTTTTATGGATGGCTGCGCCCATACCACATATATCATGTCTTTGAGATATCAGTTGTATTTCTCTACGCATGTTTTCCGATGGCAGTGTTTTCAGTTGGACACATTCTTGTAAAGCATTTCACCTCTCTCTCTCTCGGGCCTCATGCTTTAGGGGGCATCTGTTACACAGTAATTTGTCACCGTCCCTACAATTCCCTGTTCCACACATTGGAGGGCTTATTTCGTGACCTGTGAGCAGTGACATGACCTGAAACCACTTTCATGGCATCTCCCTGAACAAGGAAATTCATTCCCCTGAAGACAATTCCTTGTGAAAAACCCTAAAAATAGCCTTTTTGGCCTTGGCGCAACTATTCAGTGTTATACCCGTGCCAATAAGGGAAATCCTCCAAAGAGGGTGCTCTAGCTAGTGCATTGTCTTAGTGTTGTGCCTACGTCAGGCTTATTAAGGATTTTTTTTTTTCAATAAATGGCGGAAGATTGACTCCAACCAATTCCTAAACTAGTCTCTAAATTGAGTTGGGAGGTTTGGCTCCGGATCTCCATGTAGAGGAAGTGGTTTTCCACCTCTCATGGAAGCTTCCTTGAGGATAGGGCCAATCCCATGATTATAGGGATCCCAACTCCCCTTCCACCATCTATATAAGCTTGCCATTTTCCTTTTCAAGCTAGTCTCCAAGAGCCTTCATAGCCTAAAGAATGCTGCGAGAGCCTTGATAGTCCTCATAGAGCCAAATCAATAGCAAGGAGATTGACGATCGAAGAGAGAGGCTTGTCCCATTCCTGACGAGCTTTACCAAGACGTATTCCGCTAACGACCCAGCAAAGGAAGATTCAGCGTCAGAGCCAGGTTGTATTTTCCTTTGTATGAATTAATGATAAGCGACTTTGGTTATGGTTCCACTCGTATTGTTCATTATGATCATGAACTGTGTCTTCTCTGACTGATACATAATTGCATATATTGGGTTTATGCTTGTGTTTGTCGTGTTTCTTGCGTGTGTAGGTGTTCGATCGTAGTGAGCATGAGGATTTGGATCTTCTGGAGCAAGGGAACAGGGGCGTTGTCTTTTCTACAAACAACAACGTTGGATTCAAGTAAACCTTCTTTGCCATTTGTTTTATTGCAATTAGGAACTTGCACCTTAGCGTGATACGATTGTTGCTAGACCCGATCTGGGCTAGTAGGGATCGCCTTTGTCCGCAGAGGGGATTTACCTCTACAACAATAGAAAAAAATTTATAGCGAAAATGCCATGATGTCCTGTTTGAAGCAGCAAAACCCTAGAATTCAAAGCTCTGATACCAAATGTTATGAAACCAACTCCCAAAATAGAAGAAAAGAGATATCAATTCCTTAGAAATCATCCACTTCGAGGGGGAAACCTCCTTTACATTACATAAATAAAAAATTCTTGTATGATACAAATGAAAAAACCTCTTTTCTATATATAGGAGTCCATGGGGTCACAATATAATCCTAGCTGACCTAACAATAATAATGTTAGGGCACAACAATAAAAATATGGGGGTTACAAGATAAAACAATAAAAATAATGATGATATGTAAAAATTATAAAAACATTATGTATATCTTGGATTCAATCTGATCTAACAATGTACTAAAGCTAGATATTGAATCACTTCTACAAATCAACTACGGAAATTAAACACAATCGCCAATCACATGAAGAAAAGAAAGAATCAAATCAAACCACAACACAAATAATTTCCCAGGGAAATATTTTTTCTCAAAACCCCACTATCTTCTATTTTATATTCAACATGGAAAAATGAAACAAATACAATGCCCTATTCTCAAAAGAGTCTCCAGTACTCAGCTAATTGTCTCACACTATCCTGGACAAAACTGACCAACACTTAGCAAATTCTCAGCCTCTAAACAGCCTGCCTTGCTTGCACAATTCCTGATGAATGAAATCCCTAAAGAATAGGAATTTTTTCCTTCCTAAAATATTCAAGGATCATGGGAAATCCAATGTGTGTTTGGTTGCATGGGTGCAACCCAATAATCCTAGAATTGATAGTTAACGTCCCTTTAACCTTTGTCTTAACTGGGTCTCCACTAGAACTGACATGCATGCAACTATTAATAGTAAATCATTAGTTACATGTTAGATCACTGATTATGAATTAAATAATATTTAATTCACTTGATCTCTCACTAGTGCAAAAAAAAGTTACAGCTAGCACAACTGAATTGAACTCACCTAGATTGAGTTAATTGACTTCTCATGCATTAAATAATGCACCAACTACAATTCAAACTCTCTTACAACTATAATTACTCTGCATGCGTCAAAAAATACCCTCAAATCGAAATTCATGAGCTAACTAAGTTTATCACACTCAGTTAACTTTTACAAGTGATTTTGAGATAATATTACTTTTTATTGTCCAGCTTAATTAAGGGAAAGCTAAATTAGACACTGCACCACATTTAGCCCACACCAGTGTAGGTGTTGCTAAGACCTGTTGGTCCCACACTAGTGTAGGTGTTTCTAGGACCTATTGGTCCGACAATAGTGCAGGTGCTACAATTTTTTTTTTGACTTCAACACTCCCTCTCAACAAGAAAGGGATTATCTGCCACCCTAATCCTGCCTTTATGGTATTTGAATTTTCTCCCGGTGAGCACCTTTATCCGAATATATTTATCCTTATCCTCCATGGGAATGTACTGAAGTAACATTATGCGTCTTTGGACACAATATACAAGATGGTGGTACTAGATTTCAATGTGCTTGGACCTATCATGAAATACCAGATTAACTGAGATTTTAATGCAACTTTGGTTATCACAATGTATCACTGTCGTATCCATCTAAGAATGAAACAAACCAACTAAGATCTTTCTCATCTATATGGCCTCACATGCAGCTTGAATTGCTACCATGTATTCTACCTTGGCTAAACTGAGTTCCACGGATTGATGCTTTCTGTTATACCATGAAACTGTTGTCGATCCTATGTTGAAGATCCCTCCTGATGTGCTCTTTCTATCTGATGGAATGCCTACCCAATATGCATACATGAAGTCTTGAAGCTTCACTCACTCTGTTTTTTTGTACCATAATCCATACTTTGTACTACCCCTAAGATATCTCAAGACATGGTTCCTTGCCAGCGAAACTTTTAGGGGCTAATATTTGCAGTTGGGCTAATATTCCATGCTTTTTCCAAAAAAAAGATTCGCCAATTTCCATTTTTATAAAAATGAATTCACCCAAATTTTATAGTATAAAATTATGTTACCGTAAAAATCATCAATATTATATATTGTCTAATATAAAATAATTAGAAATCTGAACATTTTCACAAAATTATCATCAAACATTTTAAAATTTGGATATTAGGGACTAGTAAAATTTGCCAAGGTTTCTAAACTTTAAGATAAACTTCCATCCTTAAAATTTTCCATGTTCTCTGCCTTCCAAAAGATCTTGGTCGGCTTAACCATAGCTTGACTCAGCTGGTTAACTATGTAGCAAATTTCTGGTCTAGTGTTCACCAAGTACATCAGTGAACCCACTAACTGCCTATAGACAATAGCGTTCACTACTTCTCTTGAAGTAGCATCCTCTTATCTCCAATTTCGTGGAAGAGGAGTCTCCATGGGTTTACAACTATCCATGTGAAACTTACCCAGTACAGGGAAAATTTTAAGGATGGAAGTTTATCTTAAAGTTTAGAAACCTTAGCGAATCTTACTAGTCCCCAATATTTAAATTGTAAATTTTTTTATCATATTTTGTAAAATTAATTAGGTTTCTAATTATTTTATATTAGTATATACAATTTTTTGGCGATTTTTAGGGTAAAATATTTTTATACTATAAAATTTAGGTGAATCAATTTTTGAAAAAATGGAAATTGATGAATCTTTTTTTTGGAAAAATCATGGAAAATTAGCCCACCTACGAATATTAGCCCCTAAAAATTTCCCTGACCCAGTATCTCTTTGGCATACTTGCCTTGAGAAAAAAAAAATTCACCATCCCATTGCAATATTTCCAAGCCAAGAAAATAGTGAAGGAGTCCCATGTCCTTCATTTAGAACTCTCTTGCAAGGTCCTCTTTGCAAGAATGTTTCAGCTACTCATCAGCTACCAAGATTAGATCATCTACATAAAGTACAATAATCAAAATCTTACCATCAACCACAATCTGATACAAGTTTACATCAGCTTCACTTTTGGTGAAACAAAACCTGGTGAAATAGATGTCAATTCGAGTGTACCAAGCATGAGGTGCTTGCTTCATCCCATACAGTTCTCTCTTGAGTTGGCACACATGCGACTCACTGTCAAAGATTTCAAAACCTTTTGGATGATCTATGTACACTTCTTCCCCAATAACTCCATTGAGAAACAAATTTTTCACATCCATCTGATGAATGTGCCACCCCATCTACGCTGAGAGTGAAAGGATAGATATAATGGAAGAGAACCTCATGAATGGTGTGAAATTCTCTTCATATTCAATCCCCTCAACTTGTGAGAATCCCCAGGCCAAAAATATGACCTTGTACTTCAACACACTCTCATCAGTAGCTTGATTCACCTTATAGATCAATATAGATCCAGCCATTGATTTTTCAACCGGTCTTAGGACCACCTCCCATGCATTTTTCTTGACGATGGAGTCATACTCCTCTACCATAGCATCAACTCAAGTTAGTTGTTGCACTGATTGCTGAGAGGAATATGGTTCTGTCACAATATGCTTGCTCATAAGAGCCATGTATCTAGTAAACCTTTCTAGAGATTGTCTCTGTCTTCGCAGTGAAGTAGGGGCTCCTACATTATTTGTTGCATCAAGTCTCAATATATCAGCTTCTGTGGTATGCCTTCTGCCATTTCTGGTGGATGGCTCTACATGAGTGTTTTTTGCCACTCCATGATCCTCTGCATCTGGCTGCTCCGCATCTTGAGTTTCATCCTTTGGAACCAAGAGTTCCTCCTCTGCATGCAAATCGAGCTCCCTCTCAAGGGACAATCACATGGCTTTCTCCTCATCATATTTTATATCTTGTCGCACAACAGTCATTCTACTATTTGGAAAATACACCTGATAGTTATGGGGAGTTTTGGTGTACCCCACAAATATCCCAATATCAGTTGTTGTTTCTAGCTTCTTCCTGGCATCTTTTGTCACATGAACATAAATAGATGAGCCAAAATTCTTAAAATGTGAAACATCAGGTTTCTTACCAGTAAAAGCCTCTTCTGGTGTACTCATGCCAAGTATTTGATGAGGACAATCGTTTTTCACAAGTACAGTTGTGTTGCATGCCTCCACCCATAGATGCAATGGTAGGCCCTGATCATGAAGAATTCCTTCTTTGCTACAGAAGTTCTTGAATTCATTTGAAATGTACTCACCACCATTGTCGCTCCTAAGAGCCTTCACATACTTCCCTACGTCTTTCTCCACCAGTTCTTCGAACTCAAGAAACATTGAGAACATATGATCTTTCTTCTGCATGAAGTAGATCCAACGCTTACGAGAAAAATCATCAAAAAATATCACATAGTACTTATGTTTTGATTTTGAAGCAGTAGATAATGGTCCACACACATTTGATTGAACTCTCTCAAGGATTTCTGAAGCTTAGTTCTCCTTCTCATGAAACGTGACCTTTGCATACTACCCCATAGTACATCCCTTGCATGTGTCTGACTGCGCATGTGTACCCTTGGGAAGACCCGTAGAAATCTATTGCATGACCTTGAAGGCTTCGTGGTGAAGATGGCCCAATCTCATATTCCATAACTCACCCTCATCCCAGCTCACCACTTTCTCTGCCTTACCAATTAATGTTGTGAAGCCATCTACATCAATTTAATAGAGATTCTTAACTTGAATTCCAATATTCTTGTCTTGTCCTATTTTTTTGTGTCTCAGGAAATCTTTTCCTTCACTGAAAACAACATCATAGCCTCTATCCTCCAACATTGCAACTGAGACTGAATTTTTCTTGAATCCTGGTACATACATTACATATTTTAATTAAAATGGTTTACTTGACTATCTCTGGAATGTAATTGTACCAATCCCGGTAGAAATGTACTGTCTGTCATCACCCATTTCGATATGCATCTAGAGGTTCTTCTCCTCCAAGCTACTAAAAAGTTTGTTGTCTCTCGTCATGTGAAAGGAAACACCACTATCTAAGTACCACACCAATCCCATTTCACTTGACACCATGCATGAAATGAGTGATAATTCAAGCTCAAATTGTGAGGCCAAAGCCTCACTAGCTACAGATCCTGAAGCCTTCTTGTCCTTCTTATTTTTTGGACAATTTGTGGCATAATGTCCATTCTCGTGACAATGAAACACTTCACTTTGGACATGTCATGCTTCTTGCCATCTTTGCCAAACTCAGATTTGGAATGAAATTTCTTTCCTTTCCCCTTCTTTTCCTTTGAAACCAAAGTGAAATATTATTCATCATCATTCTTAGATGAATATCCATCCTTGGTATTCCATCTAAACTCCTCTTGCACCAAATCCGACCAAAGTTGTTCCCAATATGGAAATTTTTCCCTTCCATTGACAGAGTCTTGATAACTATGCCAACCCTTGGGGAGTCCTAGAAGAGCTAGGCTCACCAAGTGATCATCCGTGACAGTTATTATAATGCTCCCAAGCTCATCCTGGTATTGGAAATTTTTTTTTTAATATTTTGGAATGGTGTCTCCTTTTTCCATTTTAAGTTTCCTGAGCTTGTCTTTCAGCGCCAATTTCCTATGGTCAATGCTACTCTGAAATAGATCCGTCAAATATTTCCACATCACATATGGTGTTTCTTTTCCACAGAGACTTGAGACATTGTGGTCTCGTACTCATGCCAGTAGGATCCTCCTTGCCTCTGCAACCTTCTTTTGGCAGGCATCAAGATTTGCAGCATTTGTTATAGCAGGTTTGGGAATGTCATTATCAATGAATTCCTTCAAGCTAATGTCTTCCAGTACTACCTCCATCCTATATTTCCACGCAATTTAATTGGAATTTTCCTTGAGTGCATACTCCAATCTCAAGCCATTGAAAGCCATTTTGATCTTGATTCGCATGTCGCACCAAGAGTAACTTTGAAAATTGAATTCTATTCAGTCACAAACTTAGCTTCTTCTTTACTGCAGTAGTTTCTTGTGCTTTGATACCATGTATAAATTATACAAACAATATGTATATCATGGATTCAATCCAATCTAACAATTTACTAAATCTATATATTGAATTACTTCTACAAATAAATTGCGAAATTTAAACACAATTTCCAATCACATGAAGCAAAGAAAGAATCAAATCAAACCACAACATATATAATTTCTTGGGGAAAGCTTGCTGCTAAAAAACCCACTATATTCTATTGTATATTCAACATGGAAACATGAAACAAATTCAATTCCCTCTTCTCACAAGAGTCTCCATCACTCAGCTAATTGTCTCACACTGTCCTAGACAAAACTAACCAACACTTAGCCAATTCTCAGCCTCTAAATAGCCTACCTTGCTTGCCCAATTCCTGATGAATGCAATCCCTAAAGAATAGGAATTTTGGCCTTCCTAAACTGTGCAGGGATCATGGGCAATCCAATGTGTGTTGGTTTGCATGGGTGCAACCCAATAATCCTACAACTCATAGTTAACATCCCTTTAACCCTTGGCTCAACTCAATCTCCACTAGAACTGACATGCGTGAAGATATTAACAGTAAATCATTAGTTTCATGTTAGATCACTGATTGTGAATTAAAAAATATTTAAATCACTTGATCTCTCACTAGTGCAACAAATAGTTACAACTAGCACAACTGAATTTAACTCACCTAGATTGAGTTAACTGATTTCTCATGCATTAACTAATGCACCAACTGCAGTTTGAATTATGTTACTACTAGAATTACTTTTCATGCCTCACAAACTACCCTCAACTTGAAATTCATGAGATAACTAGGTTTATCACACTCACTTAACTTTTACAAGTGATTTTGAGATAAGATTACATTTTATTGTCCAACTTAATTAAGGGAAAACTAAATTAGAAACTGCACCAAATTTAGCCCACACCAGTGTAGGTGCTGCTAAGACCTGTTGGTCGCACACTAGTGTAGGTGCTGCTAGGACCTATTGGTCCCACACTAGTGTAGGTGTTTCAATTTCTTGTTTGACTTCAACGGGCTAGACTAAAAATATAGGTACCTAACAATGACAAAGGAATCGAGAAGAATGGAGTTTCAATGTAATGGGCTTAGAAGGTAATAATCCATTGTACCAAGCTTAGATTTAAAGGAATGAATGAGAGTAGAGACAAAGTGTAGAGATATATGGAGCGCATTTAAGGAATTTAGTTCTCATATCCATCCAGACATCTTTCATCAATATCTGAATTAAATGAATCCATAAACTTATGAAAACACATCCAATGGTTGTAAATACATAGTATATGAGAAGAATGATATAAGCACATACGGAAAGCACACAGGAGTAATACATACTACAAACACAACTGAGCTAGATTTTCCATGATTGTATATTAATTTTCCTTGAAATAATAAATTCATCAATGAGGAAATGTAATTCTCTTTCAGGAACAAAAGGTTTCTTGCAAAAATTATGACCCCTTTTTTAGCGTCATATGATTATTTATATAGGGCCTTGGAGAGAGCCTATTATCAAAATATTCCTTTCTTGATTTTTTACAGTACATGATCATGTCAAAACCTATGTGTGCTTAGTAGCATAACTAGACTAAAAGAAAAATTTTAAAATTGATTGAAAACACAATAATTACATATAAGATAGGAAATAAAAGTGTCAAATAGACACGACCATAAAATATTCATTCATGGTAGGGTAGTTGTGGAGGTTGCATTAAGGGCTCAACGATTCACACGATAGACGAATTAACAAAATGTTTGCACCTCTGCCACAATATTGGAGACGGTGGAGGAACCTGTGAGAAGATCTTATATATGATCCTGAGATTGGTCAACCGAAAATAGTCCATCCTGGAGTGGAACAAACTCTTCGCCAATCCTAAAAGTTGGAAGTGCCTCTTTAGATGATTCACCACCGTTTTACCCTTCAGAGTGGTCATTTTTTCATAATTGGAGTCCAATTTACTCTTATCATCAACCAACCTATGATTTTATTGTTCCCATAGAATTAATTCTCCTTTAATATCCCAAAAACTATTAAATCTTGCCCTGGTGATCCTTTCAAACTCAGCATCGAAGGCTTCAATGTCTCTAATTACTACATTTATGAACTCTTCGGCTTTAGCCCTAGCCTCATGTTTCTATACAACTCTTGTGATCTCCATATTATTGTTTACCCTTTCAACTACATTTATATGCCTTAGCTCACTAATTATTCTTTTGTTGACAAAATTGATGAACCTTTTAGCAATACAGGAGTTATTTTCTCCATCCTCCTTGCTTGATATGAGGTGGAATTCATATTCCTTGTTGGTGGACTTATGTTCATTCAATAGGGTTATATACTCCCATTGGTTCCTTATCTCATCAATGATTTCATCTTAGAATAGTTTTTTGGCCTCCAGCAAGGACATATCCCCCTTTAGTTCCCCTTTAGCTCAGCTACCTCTTGATTCACAGCCTGTAGGTTCTTGCTAATGATCTCAGTATTTTTTATGGAAAACTCGAGTTTCTTCTCTTTCTGAGCTAGGCTTTCCATAGCACTATCCATGTCTCCCTACACTTTCTTGATCTCTCCTTCTAAGAGTTGGAACTCAGTCAAGGCTTTGGTAAGTTTCTTAGTGGGATTCTGAGGATCCTCAGGTACAACAACTTACATGTGTGGGAATTTATTTTCCTATGTAGTTGTGAATGCTGATGCTTGAGAGATATTATCTCATTTTTTTTTTTATGAGCTCTTGAAACATGATATATTTCTCTTCTTCCACCTGGGCTAGTTTCTGGAACTGCACATGCTCACTACCTGGAATTTTTAGTTTGTGCCTCAACTCATCAATTTATTTTTGGAAATTTTTAAGAAGAGATTCAATAGTTTTTTAATCTTCTAGATCCACCCAAATTTTGACAATCAGATCTTTATAAATATCATTCATCATATGGAGGAACTTGGAGTTGGATTTCTCTTGCTTCAACCTAGTAGCAACCTTTTCCAGAAAATTATCTGCCTTGTCAATGTCATTTCATTCTTACTAACCTCATTTTATATAAATTTCCCAACATTTTTGTGAAATTTTACCTTATCTACCAAGGGAACACTTGCTAGATATAGATAGATTTATAATGCTTTAAACTATGAACCTAAGAGCAAGCATTGTGCCAATGGATGCTGTAACGAAAAAGTCATCTGATTTCACTCCAAATCCATGGAAGCCATGAGCCTAATATGATATGATATCGAACAGAGTGTTATTCTCTTCTACATCTCCTCCCTTACCTTCTTATTCCTTTCTTCAATGGCATTTCCAACAGGTCGGCTTGATTAAGCAGCAATTGTGCTATCTCTAGCACCCAAATTAGTTACCTCCAAGGAATATGAGGCAATAGCTGGTGAAGGATACTCCAAAATAACTTGAAAATATGGTTTTTCTGGTCCTGTATCTACTAGCCTAGTCTCAAATTCCTCTTCTTCAGGCTCCTGATTCCTTGCCTTTTTACTCACATGTACTTCCTCCATATCAATTTCTTCAACTTGGTCAATAGTCCTTTTTGGCGGCTTGTCCTTGGCGGTCAGGGTCTCAGTCTCCATCTCTATATCCAAAGTCCATGAATAAAAATTATATTTCTGTTTCACTCTGAGTCTGGGTTCATGTACATAGGTCAAAGATTTTATTTTTTCTCTCCTTCGCAAAATGACACTCTTAGGATCATAATGCCAAATATCTCCTTGTTGGAATTCCATCTTTCTAAGAATATCCTCAGCTTATTTGAAAGCCTATCTTGAGTTGATAAAAAAGGACCTATAGAATTTCCCAATTTAAACATATACCTCTTCTTTGCAGGAACAAAGTGGAGCTGGTATGTATTAAGGCTCTTCCTAATGAATTCTAATGAAAATATCCTCCTAGGCATGAATAGGTAAGTGATAAGGGGGAAGCTCATAACCATAATAATATTAAAACAAGTACAAATCTCCTACATAAAAAAATTTTCTAAGCTGAAGGAGCTCTTTTTGTTTTGGGAAAATTCTGGGTGGAGGTGCATGGTGAATAATTCCGTATGCAATGGCCATGTAGGTTGATATGAAAGTATATTAACCATCATTTCTCGACCTCTTCTTGGCTGTGACATCCCAGTCAAATAATGAATTGATATACTTGTTGCGGGTAAGCCTATTTAGACCTATACATTTGAATTCCTTGGCATGCATGTACATGAAAAAATAAAATAGTAGTGAATAGTGTCGAAATTAGGATGTAGTGGAAAAATGGTGCAATTGGAACCTTATGGCTGCAAAAAAGTATGTTATAATATCAAAAAGGTATTCAAGCTACATCATCGGGTTCAGAAACCCCAGGGAGTATTTTTTGACCATACTAGCATCATCCTCTCCAAGTAAACATGAAGTTAAGAACAAAACAGATTGGACAGGTTTGGCGAATAAGGAGACACTGAATTTTTCAATAATTGGTAGGTATTGTGAGATCAAAGCTAGGATTATCCGTAGGATGGATTGTTGTTGCTCAATTGGTACGCCGACATAATGATACAAGAGGGTAATGTTGGTAAATTAATGAGGCTTGATAGAAGTAGAATAACATAAGGCCTTCTGTATTAGTTCAGAAGGGATCTCGTGTATTTTTTTCCCTTTTGAAGAGATGAAGTACTCCTTCTGTTCAAATTAATTTTCCACGATCCAAGAGATGAATTCAAGGAAGTAATTCATAGTGCTCAAACATAATTACAAGTGGAAAATGGAGGTGGTAATACATGGTGGTCGTGGATGAGGTCGAAAGTGATGTTTGGACATATTTCTTTAGCATATGGGCATTCGAACAATGTCCTGTGCAAGTGTCTGGTGGGAGGAATTGTTTCAGGAACCAGTGAGTATAATTTAGGGTTATGAGGTGGGAGAAACCACATATATAGCTGGAAGGGGCAATAGTAGGATGATGTGGCATGAAATCATTGAGTGGGGACACATGTCTCAACTAAATTGGGTGAGGGTGCTTTACAAATGGACAGGGAGGGGCCCATTACCTTACCATTATATTCACATTGTGCTCACTTATCGTAGGTGTCCGTTGGTCATCCTGTGTCGTGGGTGGTCCCCACAAACTTTGGCGGGTCGACTGGTGGGCAGGTGGATCCTATCTTGACCCCTCGCACTTTCACATACTATTGAGTATACTTTGGAATTCCCATATAGGTTGTTATCCTCTCCATAGGTAACCGAGTCGGCCTCCTTGCATACCACGATACACCGAACACAACATTCGGGGAGATTTCCTGCACGTACGTTAAGTCCTTGGTTCACCGAGGTGTATATTATAGTTCATGGCTGCTTGGTAAACCTTTATGCCTAGTTTTACCCCTTTTTTATTATTTTTGTTTTAATTGTTAAAATTTATTAATCCAACATGGGAGAACAAAGACCCACTCTCTATTTTTTGTGTAGAATGAAAAATAAGCCTACTCTTCCACCAAATTCAACTCCTAGCCATTTTCATAAGCATAAGAATATGCAAAATAATGTATTAGCAACTTCGGGAGCTACTTTTGGTCCTCCTCCTAAAATTGATCCACCAGGAACATCCTTCCCTTTGAGTTTTGAGCCAGAGATTACATATACTCTTACCAGTGAATCTGACACAATCGAACAAAAGTACCTGAACCTTATTTTCCTAAGGTCATTGAACCTGACTTATTTGAGTCTAATACCTTATTTCCTAAGGTTATTCAACCTGAGGTACCTCAATCATCTTCACCTATTACTTGAGGATCTTCCTCCTCTCTTCCTTTTTCTTAGAGACAACCATAGAGTATATATATTGGACCTAACGGTGAACCCATTCCATATGGTCTTGTGATTATTGAAGAGATCCCATAGGAAGAACCACATCCCTCCTCTCTATATTCATTTGACATAGTTACATATTTATCAGGATCATCCTTTTCCTCCACTTCAAACTCCATTTGAATCTCCTTTATCTGATTCTCTTCCTTTAATTTCACCGGTGAGTTTCTCGCATAAATCATCTTTGGTATCATTAGCCATGACTAAATCTTCTATGGTTTCCCATCCTATGTCCAGTTTTTTTGAGACATCAAATGTTACTTCCTCATCCATGTTTGTGACATCACCAAAGACTCATCTCTATTGTGGCCCATCTATCCCACTTGGCTATCAGTCATTGTCTAGTGCCTTCTCTGGTGCAGCATCTAGTCCTTGAACTTTACCATGAAATTTGTTTCTTAAATTTCATCTATAACTTCTCTAATGAGCACTATACATTCTGCTCCTTCTCCTCCACCTACACCCACAATTGAACAGCAGGTTAGTCCTTATATTAGTGGACACATTCAACAACTCAATTCTCCTTATGTTGGGTGTTATCCATCTGGTGGCCAGTTTCCTCCATCATCCCATCCTCTTTTGGAATGGAGAAACTTGTCTTTGATATACCTCAAGCTAGTGCTCAGCCTTCATTAATTTTGTCTTATCCTGGTTTGAATGCTAATGTTTGGAAATCTACCTTGCCCATCCAACCTAGTTTGGTCATGGGTACATCCGTACATTCTCAACCTACACCATCTGTATCCAAAATTCCTACTTATCAATCTATACCTTTACAATCTCAAATAAATCTAAGCCAACCTTTATAGGATGCTACTATGGCTCAATATCTTCCAATGGTATTTGGTACCTCTTATATCCCACTCACTCAGACTTTACAAGGTAAGTTATAGTCTCCACATCTTGGACAAGACATCCCTCAAATTCCTGTAGGAAAAATTATGTATAGTATGGCGCAGCCCCCTGTTAGGATGGGCTCCCCTAAGGTCAATTTTTTTTTACAATTTTTGTTAAAGTTTTTTTGAAACACGATGTGCACAAAAGTCAAGGGGTTTTGGGGCAAGTCAAAGCTCCTTTATAATTGTAATGGGAAAAAATGGAAACCATGAGTCTCAAACCATGGTTTGAGACCATGGTATGTACATGGTCAGAGACTCATGGTTGTGGTCATGAGACTTGACACTCATGGTTTCCCTTTTTTCCCATTATAATTATAAATGAGCTTTGACCTGCCCCAAAGCCCCTTGACTTCTACTCACAGCTCATTTCAACAAAAGGTTAACCAAAATTAAACAAAATTGTCCCCTTAGGGGACCCCATCCCAACTCACCTTGTGTGGGAATGATGCACAATCTCACAAGGAAAAAATATTGACCTTTAAAAGGTATCCCTCAGACACCTTATTTATCCCAATAAGTCCAAAATCAATCATTCCATCATTTGCAAGGTTATCCTGTATCTGGAGAACAAGGATATGTGTATATTGGGTATGTGTACTCAGATTCCTCTTTATCACAACCTTCCTTATTATGGAACGCAAATACCTTTTTCTCAGGCTATCCCATCTTATCCAAGTTATCCTCCTTTGTATTTTAACATGAAGTTACTATTTATGGCTACTCTTGAACTACCATATTTGAATTGGATCACAAATGATCCCATTGTTCATTCTCCTTATTGGCTAATAACTCCTACCAAATACCCTTGTGATATCCCAAAATTCAATGGGAATCCTCGATAATACCCTTCTGCACAAGTAATGGCATATCATCTGTGGTGTCCCTCGAACTCCCTTAATGATGATTCCATCCGATTACGTATTTTCTAACATACACTTATAGGTAGTACAACTAAATGGTATATTGAATTACCTAGAGCGTTGTTCCATGATTTCAGTTCCTTAGCCACTACATTCCTCAAAAATTGTTAAAATGGCACTAAGAAATGGCACTCTAAGGGGGCTTCTAATTTAATTTCCCCTTAATTAAATTGGAAGAGAAATTGTAATTTCATCTCATGACAGTGTGTATTAGTTAACTAAGTCAGAATGACTGAGTTAGCCTAGGAAATTCGATTTGAGGGCTAGAGAGGAGGCATGTAGAGTTCTCCCATGATTTAAGGGGGTCCAATTACAGATATTTTTGAGTTGTAATTAGTTAACTCAAGAAATTGAGTTAAAATCAGTTTAACTAGTTCTAACTAATTGATGAGCTAGTGAGAGGTCTAGTGAATTAAATATGATTTAATTCACAAGTAGTGATCAATTAGTTAACTGATAATTCGCTATAAATATTTGTTGCATGTCATCTCTAACGAAGGCCCAGTTGAACCTGAGGTTAAAGGGATGATAATTATCAGTTGTATAATTAGAAAATTGTATAGGTCAGTTATAGAGTCATATGGAGGCCTATGATGTATTGAGAAATCAATTCCAAGGAATTTCCTATTTGATAGGGAAAAAATTCCTCCAAGAATGTGTGAGCAAGGAAGGTTGAACAAAGGCTGAGAATTGGTTAAGTATATATATTTGACCGATTCTTCCTAGATCAGAGTGAGACAGTTTCCAGAGTTTAGGAGTTTCTGTATGAGAGAAAGAACTGTATTTTTTCACGGTATTGACTTTATATAATATAAATATAGCAGGGTTTTAGGTAGTGTGTTTTCCCCAAATAAATCTTGTGTTGTGTGATTGATTGTCTCTTTCTCTTACTTGTTATGTGATTGTGTAATTGTGTTTTGTTTCCACAAATTGTAGAAGGATTAATTATTTTGTTTTGGTGCATTACAAGATCAGATTGAATCCTATTGTTAGATTTTATACATGGTATCGGAGTGCCAAGAATCATAATAAGAATATAAGAACAAAGTTTTTTTTGATCAAGTCAAAATTTTCATATTTATTCTTCAGGATCCAACAACAGATCAAGATGTCTTTCCATGGCTTGAGACTCGAATATGCACTCGAGGGAAATTAAAATTATATAGAATGGAAGGATAGGATGGAGGTAGTGCTCGAGGAAAATGGACTGAAGGATTCCATAGATGATAATATCCCTTAGCCCGCAACAACATATTTTCAACTTCTTGATGCATGGAAGAAGAATGTAGCAAAGGTAAGAAGTATCTTGTTCGAGGGAGTTAGATATCATATTGTCTCGAGTCTCCACAACAAGGTGACTCAATATTCTATGTGAAAGGCCTTGATAGATATTTATCAGAATAGTAGCAACCACATGAAGTTGGTGCTAAAAGAAATGCTCAGGAAGATCAAAATGGAGAAGGACGACACAATCCAAAAATATCTAACGAAGTTCACTCAGTGTAGACATTAGATTGGAAGTGTCGTGATAATTGTAGCCTCGGATGATTTGGTGAGCCTAGATCCTCTAGGCCTACTCAAGAGATGGAATAGCTACTAGGGCTATGTGAATGGGAGGGAGAATCTATGAGATTGGGAGCGACTATGGTCTGATCTGGCACAAGAGGAAATTTGGTAGAGCACCAGAGATGGATCCTCATCAAAGACTTAAGAGGAGGATAAGTGTGCCTTCGCAAGAAAGGCGAAGAAATGAAAAGGGAAGGCATAATATTCAAAATACGAGTCCAGAAAGGAAGGCAAGAACTAAGACTTGTCAAAGGTAAAAAAATTGAACTATCATGAGCATGGACACTATGCCAAAAATTGTCCACAAAAGAATACAAAAAATAAGGCCTCAAGAGGAGTAGCAGGTGAAGCACTAGCTTCACAATTCAAGTTGGAATTCACTCTCGTCACATGCATGGTGTCATCGATGATGGGTCCTATGTGGTACTTGGATAGTGGAGCTTCATTCCATATGACCAGAAACAAATAGTTCTTCAGTACGAGAAGGATCTCCAGATGCACATTGATATGGGTGACGACGGAGGTATAACGCTACCGGTGTAGGTACAGTTAACTTTCAGAGGGAGTCAGGTAATCCACTCAAATTAAAATATGTCATGTATGTTCCTAGTTTAAAGAAGAATTTAGTTTTTGTTGCTATGTTGGAAGATCATAGCTATGATTTCATCTTCAGTGAAGGAAAGGTGTTCGTTCATCACAAAGCCATGAGACAGGTGAAAAGGATTGGGGTTCGAGTAAAAAATCTCTAAAAAATGGATGTATAATATTTCACAACATTGAGCACTAAAACAGAGAAGGTGCAAAGTCGAGACATCAGTGAGTTATGGCACATGAGGTTGGGCCATCTACCAAAGTGCTTTGAAGATCATGCAACAGATTTCTATAGGACTTCCAAAGGGTGAAATTGCACATGGAGATACATGCAAAGGTTGTACATTGGGGAAGTATACCAAAGCCACCTTTCATGATAAGGAAATTCGAGCCAAGGTGATCCTTGAGAGAGTTCACTGAGACGTGTGTGGACCATTCTCGACATCTTCCACAACAAATCACAGGTATTATGTGATTTTTGTTGATTATTTCTCAGGAAAGTGTTTGATTTTCTTCATGTTGAAGAAATATGAGACGTTCTCCAAGTTTTGTGAGTTCAAGGCACTTTTTGAGAAAGATACAAGGAAGAAGGTGAATTCTCAGAGGAGAGACAATGGTGGAGAATACATCTCTAATGAATTCAAGAACTTATGTGCATCAGAAGGAATACAAATGGAATTGATAGCACCTCATAACCCATAGCAGAATGGGGTTGCAGAAATAAAGAAAATAACTATTGTGGGAGCATCACGAGCTATGTTGCATGATCATGGCCTATTGTTGCATCTATAGGTGGAATCATGTAATATAGAATTATTTGTGTAGAACAAAATTCCTCAATGAATAATTGGGATGAGTACACTAGAGGAGGATTTTTCAGGTAAGAGACCAGATGTGTCGTATTTAAAAAAAAAATGTTCATTTTTTATTGCCATGTAACCAAATGATCTGAAATGTGTGAACAAAATATTTCTTATACAGAGATAGACAGTTGGGGCTTTTACTGGTTATTTCACGTTTACTAGAAAGGATGAAACCAGAAGATTCTGGCCCTCTTACTAGATCTGCCTAAAGAAATATAAAGTAAACACTAAAACGATCTATCAATGAAAGTATTTGTTTCTATTTGCAAAGTTTTCATTAACCAATTTTTATGTGTGAATAAGCAAGCTCAAGTATTCTGCAATGGAAGTAATGTAGTTTGAAGTGGAACAATTATGTTTTGATCACTGTATAAGTTTCATTGTGAAATGGGGACTTATTAAAAATTATTGTTTAATATAGTAAACTCTGGAATTAAGCAGCAAGAATTCACAACATAACAATAAGCATTTTTTTTAAGCAGTTCACCCCTCTCTTGGGATACCTCTGCTGGGTCCAAAAGCCTCCAAATAGGCTTTTCCCTCTTTCATTAATGCTCAAAATGAGTATTACACCATGAAGAAAGCCTCAAAAGGCTAAAATAGCTGCAAATTCAGAAACAGAGTGCTGGAAACAGTAAAAGTTGACTATTCATTCACCTCAGATAGATGAACATAGCCCAATACAGCTGATCCCTGGTGGCTCCACAAGAAAATTCACTGATAAAATCACTGACAGAGTGCCCTGATGGATCTGCAACCTATTCCAACAGCTTCAGAATGCTTCAATACTCCCAGAACAAAAAAAATTCGTTCCAATTGGACTTCCCTAGCCAAAGTTATGACCAAAACTGACTTTGTCCAGTTAGGGCTAGGAAAGCTCCACCAAATGTGGTGGAACTCTAGATAGCTCCAAAAAATAAGGGATTGGTGACATAATTGGCACGCCTCTAAAAGTTCCGCCGAAATGAGGGGATGATGGATAACGCCATGTGACCGCACCGAACGGAATGTATTGAATAACATTGAGTTTATTGCGTAGAGAACTTTAATATATAAAAAATATTACAACGTGCATCTGCCGGTCCATAGGACCACGTCCCAAACATTGCGCGCCGACCAGGTTGGCTCCAGGTTCTGAGCGGAGGTCACATCGTGGAGGGGGCTGACCCCTTTTCGGGCCTCGCCCAAACAAAATTTAAAGTTTAAATATAAAATTTTGCTGCTTAATAATAAGAACCACCTTTGGCCCAATGGTTGGGCCACTCAGCTTTGTGTGCCCCGACCTGAGGTCGAACCCTGCCGTGAACACATACATATTCTGAAATGCCATTTCGTTGGATGTTGGGGCCACATGGAGGCCTCCGAGCTGGCCATGTGGCACCCCATGATTGGCCACATGTTGGAATATTCCACAGAATATTTTGTGGAATATTCCTAGAATATTCTATGGAATATTCCTAGAATATTCTGTGGAATATTTTTTTTAATAAAAAATTTTATGAAGTCCATTTGGCCATTTTTTTACTGAAATTGGCAAACTTCAAAGCTGAATAACTTTCTCATACAGCGTCGGTTTTTAGTGTCGTTTATGTCTACAGGATCGTTTTTCTGAGCTCTTTCCAGTCATTCTAGTTTGGACCAATTCTGAGCAACTAATTTTTTTTGAGCATTTTTCCACAAAAGACTTGATCCCCTGATCACCAAAGATGATAGGAAGAAGCTAGATACAGAAACAAAGTTGGGGATATTTGTGGGGTACACTGATACACCTCACAACTATTGGGTGTAATTTCTATCACACAAGATGATAGTGGTCAGAAGAGATTTGAAATTCGATGAAGACAAAGCCACATGATTGTCCATTGAGAGGGAGCTCGAGTTAAATGCAGTTGAGGAGATATTGGCTCCAAAGGATGAACCTTAGGATGTGGAGCCGCCACAAGCAAAGGAACAGAGAGTGGTAGAAACCACTCATGTAGAGCCATCCACCAGAGATGGAAGGAATCGCACTTGAGATGCTAATAAATTATTTTTGGATGCGAGAGAGAATGTGGGAGCACCCACATCACAACGCAAGAAGAGATGGTACCCAGAGCAGTACATTGGATACATGACTCTTATGAGTGAAGGTATTGAGATAGAACCATCCTCTTTCAAGGAAGTAGTGCAGCATCTAGTGTGGGTTGATGCCATGGTTGAGTAGTATGACTCTATTATTAGAAACAGTGCATGGGAAGTTGTCCCATGACTAGTGGGGAAGTCAGTTGTAGGATCCAGGTGGGTCTACAAGGTGAAGCAGATAGCAGATGGGAGTGTGGAGAAGAACAAGGCTATATTTGTGGACAAAGTGTTCTCTCAGGTGGAGGGGATTGACTATGATGATACTTTTGCACCAGTCGCAAGGTACTTATCTATTAGCTCCATCCTTGCACTCTCAGTGTAGATGGGATGGAAAATACATCATATGGATGTAAAGACAACCTTTCTCAATGGATTTATTGAGGAAGAACTATACATTGAGCAGCCAAAATGTTTTGAGACTTTAGAAAGGGAGTCACATGTGTGCAGACTCAAAAGAGAAATGAATGGACTAAAGCAAGCACCTCATGCTTGGTACACCAGGATCGAAAGTTATTTCATTGGGTTAGGATTTATGGTTGATGGTAAGATTTTTATTATTGTACATTATGTCGATGATATGATACTAACGGGTGATGAGCAACTCATAAATTCTTACAAAGAGGATCTTGCAAGATAATTGGAGATGAATGACATGGGGATCTTGGATTGGAAATATGGAAAAATATATGGGGAGCTATTTGTATCTCATGGAAAGTATGCCAAGGATATTATAAGTAATTTCCACATGGACAGTAGCAAACCCATGGAGACTCCTTTATCAGGAAACTGGAGGAAGGAGGATGCTACTGTTTACAGGAAGCCTGTGGGTTCACTCATGTATTTGGTGAACACACAACCCGACATATGCTACACAATTAACCAGATGAACCAAATTATTTTTAATCCTACCAAGCTCTTTTTGAAGGTACGTAAGCATGTGTTGAGATATCTTAGAGGCAATATAGATTATGGATTATGGCACAAAAATATAGAGCGAGTGAAACTTCAAGGCTTCACCGATGCATATTGTGCAGGGAGTCCTGACATGAAGAGCATATCAGGAGGCATCTTCAGCATATGATCAACAGAAATTTCTTGGTACAGCAGGAAACAGAGATCAGTTGCACTCAGTTCAGTAGAGCCAAAGTACATGGAGGCCATTCATGCATCATGTGTGGCCATCTGGATGAGGAAGATACTTGTTGGTTTGTTTGGTCAACAAATGGATCTGTTAGTCATCCATAATTTTTACTATCTATAGATGACTATAGATTGGTTCTATATTTCTAAAAACAAGATTCTTGAATATTGTGAGTTTTAGAAATCTCACTACCTTCATTATCCTTAGGATAATTTTTTCACTTTTTCATTATCCCATCTTGTCAAGGTCGGCTCACTACTCCCAAAAGGCCCATTATCGGCTCATACCACTAAATTTCACTATGTTTTTCCACCCCTGACCCTACCACTATGTTTTGACATTACCTAACTCTTCTACTTCCACATTAGATTGCCAAGAAACCTAATCTTTTCCCCCTATTCAGCAAATGACTTAAGCATCAGTGGTATCAAGATACCTCTCTTAACTCTTTAGATAAATCAAAATCAGATATTTTAGGTCTAAAATGCCTAAAGTATGTCAAAAAACTCTGTTTTACACCTAAAAGAAAACCCCAGATCAAGTTTTCAGCCAAAGGCCAAGTCCAAAAGTTTTCCCCCCTATGTCATTTAGGTTTTCATAGTTATAGGATTGTTTGGTGTTCTAAGTCTCTATTTTTCCTGTGCCAAGATGCTACATTCAAAAGGAAGAAGTTCAAGTAAATTTTGTCCAATTATGATCAAAATCCTTCAAGGAAGACCTCCTCGGTCAAGCACAAATTCTACAAGGGACAGTTGCCCTTGTTCACATTTCTACAAGAATTATTGAGATGGCCATCGGCATGAAAATAAGGTAAAGTAAGAGGTAAAATCATTCCTAAGGATAGCCACAACAAAGGAGAGGCAGTGGGCCTATGTACAAAGAGAATGAGGGTTTTGGGACTGATTGGAAAAATACAGTGTTGCCAAGCAAAGAACTAGTACCAAGGCCACAAGGACAGAAGGCACATCAACACAACCAAGAACACATTGAAGATTTTCAGAAATTATAAATGAGAAAGGGAAAAGGGTGAGGTGAACTGAACAAAAATGAATGAACTTGAAAAGACTATAGAGAACTTAGAAGACAACACTACTTATTCTTCTCTAAAAGCCATAAAACCTAAAAGTTTGAAAGGATAGAAAAAACAGGTCAAATGAAGAGGATAATTCCTCCATAACAAAAAAAGGTCTCCAAAGGCTTTTCAAGGTGGTCTCTAGGTTTTGTCAAAATAATAAAGTCTCACTGCACCAAAAGGAGAAAGCACAAAGAGTATCAGAGGAAATCACAAAGAAAGCACAAAGAGTCAAGTGTCCTCAAATTATCAAAGGAAAGGAATCATAAGGTTAAGAATCAGATTAAGAAATCAAGCTGAGAATGGTTTTCTGTGAGTGAATGAGTTGTCAAAATCCAAAAATAAATAAGAGAACCAAAATCTGTGTCATGGCACTTACAACACATCAGAAGTGGCTAAAGGGAGATAAGGAAAAAATGGATTAAAAAAAAACTAGGGTCACTATGCAAGACAGATTTATTACACCCCTGGAAAAATAGTGAGAAGGGAATAGAACCTATTTTAATATCACCTGTACTCAGGGATCTCAAAGAGGGATAAAACATGTTTTTATCAGTCACTAAAAAAGGGGAATTTGAGACATAAGAAAGGATAAAACACAATGGAATATACATTCCAATAGGCATCAATAGCCCAAAGAGAGCCCAAACCCATCATATCAGCTACCTAAAAGATCAGCAAAGAGGAGAGGGTGAGAGGAAAGTATCATTTCGGTGTTTTTTGGTCCCCTCCTTCAAAGGGTAAAAAGGACATCAGTGAAAATTACAAAGTGACACTAAAGTAGAAAAACAACTAGGAAAAAGTGGGTTTATAAGTTTAAAATCATCTTCTCAAAGTGTATAAATTTCCTCCAATTTTTATTTCAAAAACACTTATCACTTAGCATAAGAGAGAAAAACCTCGGGATAAAAATCAAAATTTTTCTGACTATTTTTGGGCATTTTCTCCCTAGTGCTGCGCTAATAAATGGTGTTGCACTAATCCAGGCTGGAGCCGCACTAATCTGTCATTTCCCTATTCAAAACAACACGACATTGCACTAATCTAGGCTCGGCACTACGCTAATCCTCGGGCAGGACTACCTGGCACTGTGATAATCCATGGGCACAATTGTCGACACTTTGCTAATGCAGAAAACCTTGAACAAACAAAAATTTACCCTGAGGCTTAAGGTTACCTTCTAAACTTGCCTCCAAGGCCTGCAAAGGAGCCAAGAGGCAATGAGGAATCAAATGAAAATAAGGATGAATGTGATAGTAAATTAGTCCACAGTAAAGATGAGGATGGTGATGATGTTGAAGACCAGTAGGACCTGATGAGGCAGGCCACTTGGAGACAAAAGATGATGAAGAATAAGGAAACATGGATACAAGGGAAACAAGTGACCAAAGTGCAGCAGGTGGTGAGAGGTGCATAAGTAAAAAAGAGAGAGCATTCATGAAAGTCATGACAATAGTCATGAAAATTATAAAAACATTAAAGACAGTGACCCCCATAATGTCCATGATGATGAGCAAGATGATGAGAAGGCAGGAAAGAAAAAGAAGAAATTGAAGACCGAAGTAGACAGTAATGAAGAGAGTAAAGTAAGGATTTCTAACACCATATTCCAAAACATAAATACAAAAATCAAGGACTTAGAAGCTAAGTGATAAAGGGCAAAGAATTTGATTCATTTCTATCATATGGAAAACAAGCAAGTGAGTGCCCAACAGGCCATCTATGAATGCTAGAACACTCAAAATCAAAAGAAAGCCCTCCTTGAAGTCCAAACCATAAAGGAGGAAAAGGGGCATGAAAAATTTGGAGTTTTGGTTTCATCTTCTCAGCAGGTCTCCCAAACCCCTTGAGGGAGATCTTCACCAATTTTGAAGAAATTTGGGCAACATTTTTTTTTGTGATTTTGGAGGCCCATTAGGGCAGCGCCACTAGCGCTACACTAATACCTGGAGCATCGTCGGGAGGAAAACTCAGCATTTTTGGACTTCTCATGGCTAGTACACTTTTCTCACAAAATTCGAAATGAAATGGAGCAGTTTTGACCCCTCAAAAGGTCAAAAAACACCTAAAATTTCACCATTCTGCCTCTATTTCAGACCTGGCACTGCGCTAATGGTAGTATTTGGATTTTGGAATTTTTAATAGGCTATAGGATATTTATTAGGAAACCACAAGAATTTCTAGAAAGTACACTCATCAAGCTTTCCAACGAGCCATCACGGAGCCAAATCTGACATTGGGAAGGGGTCCAAAACGTGGTTGCAAAAGTGCCTATTTTCTACCTAAGGTGGTGCTGCACAAATGGACTGTTTAGTGTGTTTTTGGCCAAAAGTCAACAAAGCACACTCATTTACTGTAAAATCATATTTTAGTATTTTTTAAGGCAAATCACTCTAGAATTAGGTGCTAGAATTTATTTTGGCATTTATTTCATAGGATATTTTGTGCCTTAGGCCTTGCATGGTCTCTTGGGCATTTATGACATTTATGAGTGATTTTGACATTTTCCAACCCTATCTGGGGTTTCTACCCTCCTTTGATGAGTTAAATAGAGCATGAGGGATTCACTTTAAATGTTGGAATTTGATGAGATTTGAGAGAAATACATGGTTTTTTGAGGTTGAAGTGTAATTTGATGTTGTGGAGCTTGTGGATGATTTGCTTTGATTGATGATGATGAAGCTTGCTTGCAAGATCCCTGAGCTTGGTTAATGGTGATGTGTCTCTAATTTTTTCTTGTTTTATTGTTTATCATTATGTTTCATGCTTCTATATGTAGTAGAATAGAAAAGTATAGGCTAAGAAATGTTGTTTGAACCACCTTAGTCCTTCTTGCCTTGTATTTCCTTGGTGTTTTCCTTTGCTAGGACATTTTAAGGAATTCTTGATTGCTCCTTAGATCCCCTAATCTTGTTTATTTAATCAATGGAATAATATGCTAGTTTCCAAATATTTTTTATGGCAAGCCCTGCTTATTTGGTGTTATCTAAACTCTGTTTTTGAAATCTCTCTTTGAAGTATTACTTGTTAGGTTAAGCCAAGGAGGTCTTGTTCTGATCTTTTCCTTTGTCCATGCCTATCAATTTTCCTCAAAGTTATTTGTAGCTTGATCAAAAATGTTTAGGAGTTCCCTCTTTGATTTATTAAAGTTATTTTGTTATCTTAAATGTTTTCTAAAGCTTGAAGGTGAAACCACTAGAAGTTAAATGAGTTTCTCGCCTTCTATATTACATTGGAATGTTTGTATTGAATGTCTATTTGTTTAAGTATTTTCATTGAGTAAATGGTTTTCCCTATCTCATGATTATTATCTTTTTCTTATCAATATTTGAGACCTTCTTGTTTATGGTTATTTGACAAAGGATTCTTAACTGCCCTTTTCCCTACCTTGTTTGCCCAACTTAATGTCCATTTAACTTCACACATAACCTTAAGGATCCATTGACCACACTAAATTTTCCCTATAATGCACTCTGACTCTTTTTTGAGATATCCATGACTTTTATAGACTCCATATCCCAATGATTTGATGATCTCTCGCTCCACCTATTCTACCTATTTCATCTTACACAACCAAAACAAATAAAAAACCCTACACTTAACAACTAGCCTAAAATCAACCATCTAAAGAAAACAAGTTTATATCCTTTGCAAACAGAGAGAGCCCTCTCTAAGTCCAAGAATGCTAGGTCTTGGAACTCCAAAGACTGGTCTAATGTTACCCTATGCATTTGGTCTACCAATCTCCCAAATCATGGGACCCTAACATTCTGGTAATCATGGTGGGAGCTTTTTAGTCACTGACAATCTAAGTATGCCTTAGGACCTCAGAAAACTCACAAATATCCTTATATTGGTATTTAGTTGTTGATGGTGGACAACAAGAACGTCCTTATAAACAGTAAATATCATCCACCTGGCTACTCCACTGGTCTTCAGTAGCCCTATTTACCCCACTAGTTCTCATAAAATTCCCTAGGAATGCATTAAGAAATCCCAATCATGCTGATGCTAGAAAAAAAAGTTGAAATCTTCCACCTGGCAACTCCACAACCCTAAATAGACCTTAAGACTCCACTGGTAGAAAACTCTAGATTGGTTTAAAAGATACAGTGACCCTTTCTGATTTACAAACATGGATCCAAGGATACAAAGGAGATATGCTCCGATGAATAGAGGTCACATCCCTGGATTTCCACATAAAGTGCCTCAGATAAATTGGTTAAAAACCTACCTATATTTCAAGATGAAAAATGTGATGACCCCTTATTACATCTCATCAAATTTCATATACATGTATGGAGGTTAAAGGTTGAATGGCACGAAGACTGCCTCATGAAAATGTTTATGGCAACATTAGAGGGTAAGGCAAGAGAATGGTATGAATGGATAAAGCTTGGTAGTTTTTTTTCCTTAAAATATCTCCACAAGATATTTTGTGTGCATTATAAAGAAAATTGTCTATCTCTATCATTAGCTGAAAATTTGTGTGATTGATCTGAAGACCTCATATAATACCTTGTAAACATTGATTAAGAATTAGGAAATTGGCATCCTGAGGATCTATTATAAGCCATTCATCAATTTCATTCTCAAGATAGCTATCATGATAGACTAGAGGAGTTAGTTGAGGAAGAACCCAATCATGAAATAGAATAAAACCCAAAAGATCTCTCTGGAGGCACAAGTGATGATTCACCATCTCTTCTAGGTGAGGTTCAAGAAAACATTCAGCCCCAAAATCAGCCTTCACATGAGAAAGAGAAATGCCTCCTCTTTTGTCTGAAGAGAAAAATAAATCAGATCATAAACATGCAACCAGCCTCTAAACCTTCATGTGAACAAAACATTTCTATTATTTCTCCTACTAATCTCATCTACCATAAATCATAAAGTGAACTTGTAGATCAATTCAAAGAAAATAATCTAATAATCCAATTTTCTTGATTGGTAACACTACTTATTTTGATGAATTTCCAAAGTTTAATCAGTATGATGATAGTCATGTGCTCCAAACAAAAGCTAACCTTGCAGAGACATCAATAGTTGATTTGTGGGATGAAATTCACTATCATCAGCTTGAAAAAAGTAATCAACCAATACAGGTCACCTATGACACCGATGAGGAAAGCCTTGAAAGTTTAGAAGTAAGTGAGGAGTCTCTGACTCTTTGATCTACTTCACTTCAGTCCATCATAAATAACTTTCATGTAATTGGAAATCAGTAGTCTTTCAGTTTTGATGTTGAGGTTGAGGAGGATGATGAACTTCTTAAGCAAGTTTTCAATTAGAAGCCTTTTTTTGAAATGTTTGAGGAAATCATTTGGGACATGGAATCATCCTTAACTCCATATTTGCAGTCACCAAGTTTCATTGAATTACAAATTGCAAATGAAGGCCTAGAAGTTGATAATCACATGAGAGTTGTTGCACTACCTTCTCAAGAAGATTTATTTCCAGAGAGTGCTCCTACTCATCAAAATGATGGCCTTCACGTAGAATTCAGCTCACTCTATCAAATCACATCGGGTTTTTTAGAGGACAACATTGCAATATATGATGAGTCTAATAGTGCAGATGATCATGACGAAGAGGTGGAGTGTCTTTCCCAAAAGAGTCCCAAATTCAACCAAGTGGAGGAAGAAGCAGTCCTGGATCAAGCTCATTTTCTAAATCCTCACATTTAGGTATTGTTTCAAGATCCCTTTGTTGATTTATTAGAGACATTTGAAGAGGAAGTGAAATATGTTAAGAGTAGTTTTATGCAAGGTTTAAAGAAAATTTAAGGCACTACTATTCAAACACAAGTGAGGTGGGAGTGTCCTTTTGATTTTTTCACCATACCCAAAGAACTAAAACAAAATCACTCATGGAATCATCTACTTGACTATTTATATTGGAAAAGGGAGTTCACCAAATGAATGTATATATCATGTATAAATTATATTAGGATAGAGAGGCATGAAAATAAGCTCAACCTTTGAGCATCTTTTAGTTATAGATTGTTTTGAAAATACAAAAACATAGAAAATATGAAAAAAGAGGGCATATTTGAAAAAGAGGTATATCCCCATACCCAAAAAAGAGTACTACTGAAAGTGTGCAAGCCTAAATGCCACTACTTGCTCCAAAAAATTCTTGTTAAGCCATCTAGCCTAATCATGGTCGAACATGTTTTCAATTTGTTACTGATAGGTTAGTGAAAGAGAACTTGTCAAAGCATCTAAACTTGAATTATCATTAGGAATAGATTAGGAAGAAAAGATACCGGTTCTCCATGCTCAAATCTAAACCAAAGAGAAAAGAAAGGGATGCCTAACAAATTCTGAATCATAGCCCTCATGTTTTCTAGTGTTTCAATATACAAAAATAATGCGTGTGTGCAGCTTGTCTGAATGCCACAACCCATGGAAAATCAGATTGCCTAATCTTGGTTTGATCATATTTTGAATTTTATGTCAGTAGAATAGAGAATAAAGTTTGTCAAATAGCTTAATCTTGACAAATGATTAGACTAGGTAGAGAATAAGAGATTTCATTAGCCTAATCTGAACTCTTAGAAGTAATAAGGGTAGAAATAGATAGTCTTTTATGATTTCAAAATAAAAAGATGTCAAGGGTTTGCTAGTCCAAGTGCACCCAAGTGAAGAAAAAATGTTAGGCCAAGTAAGATGGGTAGGTAGGAAAGAGGTTGAAGAAAACTTTTCTTTTCAGATTGTGAGATCGTAGCTTCAAAAGAACATCAAAAAATGAAGAAAGAAAGATCTGCAAAGTGCGAGTAAGGCACTGGTCTTCAAAGCTTAGAGATCTGAACACTGAGGTTCTGGACACCTCCCAAAAAGGAGCTGCCCTCCCCAAGTGGAGCCACTATTAGTCATCCATAATTTTTACTATCTGTAGATGACTATAGATTGGTTCTAGATTTCTAAAAAAAATATTCCTGAATATTGTGAGTTTTAGAAATCTCATGACCTTCATTATCCTCAGGATAATTTTTTCACTATTTCATTAGCCCATCCTATAAAGGTCCACTCACTACTCCCAAAAGACACATTATGGGCTCATACCACTAAATTTCACTATGTTTTTCCACCCCTGACCCTACCACTCTGTTTTGACATTGCCTAACTCTTCTACTTCCACCTTAGATTGCCAAGAAACCTAACCTTTTCCCCCTATTCAGAAAATGCCTCAAGCATCAGTGGTCTCAAGATACCACTCTTGGATCTTTAGATAAATCAAAATAAGAGATTTTAGGTCTGAAATGCATAAATTCTATCAAAAAAGTCTGTTTCACACCTAAAAGAAAACCACAGATCAAGTTTTCAGCCAAAGGCCAAGTCGAAAAGTTCTTCCCCCTAGATCATTTAGGTTTTCATAGTTATATGATTGTTTGGTGTTCTAAGTCTTTGTTTTTCCTGTGCCAAGAGGATGCATTCAAAAGGAAGAAGGACAAGTAACTTTTGTCCAAATCTGATCAAAATCCTTCAAGGAAGACCTCCTCGGTCAAGCACAAATTCTGCCAGGGACAATTTCCCTTGTTCACATTTTTGCAAGAATGATTGAGATGGCCATCCGCGTGAAAATAAGGTAAATTCATCCCTAAGGATAGTCACATCAAAGGATAGGTAGTGGGCCTATGTACAAAGATAATCAGGGTTTTGGGACTGATTGGCAAAAAAATGTGTTTCCAAGCAAAGAACCAATACCAAGGCCACAAGGATAGAAGGCACAACAACACAACCAAACACACATTGAAGAGTTTTATAAATTATAAATGGAAAAGGGAAAAGGGTGAGATGCACTGAACATAAATGAATGAACTTGAAATGACTATAAAGAACTTAGAGGACAACACTACTTATTCTTCTCTAAATAGCCATAAAACCTAAAAGTTTGGAAATATAGACAAACAAGTAAAATGAAGAGGATAAGTCCTCCTTCATAACAACAAAAGGTCTCCAAAGGCTTTTCAAGGTGGTCTCTAGGTTTTGTCAAAATCACAGAGTCTCACTGCATCAAAAGGAGAAAGCACAAAGAGTATCAGTAAGGGAAATCAAGTTTTCAAATGCGGTCAAGTGTCCTCAAATGATCAAAGGAAAGGAATCATAAGGTTACGCATCAGACTAAGAAATCAAGATGAGCATGGTTTTCTATGAGTGAATGAGCTGTCAAAATCAAAAAATAACTAAGAGAACCAAAAACTATGTCATGGCACTTACAAGGCATCAGAAGTGGCTAAAGGGAGATAAGGACAAATAGGATTAAAAAAAAAAACTAGGGTCACTGTGCAAGACAGATTTATTACACCCCAAGAAAAATATTGAGAAGGGAATAGAACCTATTTTAATATCTCCTACACTCAAGGATCTCAAAGAGGGATAAAACATGTTTTTATCACTCACTAAAAAAGGGGAATTGGAGACATAAGAAAGGCTAAAAAATAGTGGAATGTACAATTCCAACAGGCATCGGTAGCCCAAAGAGAGCCCAAACCCATCATATCAGCTACCTAAAAGATCAGCAAAGAGGACAGGGTGAGAGGAAAGTATCATTTCTGTGTTTTTTGGTCACCTCCTTAAAAGGGTAAAAAGGACATTAGTGAAAATTACAAAGTGACAGTAAAGCAGAAAACCAACTTGGAAAAAGTGGGTTTATAAGTTTAAAATCATCTTCTCAAAGGGTATAAATTCCCTCCAATTATTATTTCAAAAGCACTTATCACTTAGCATAAGAGAGAAAACCCTCAGGATAAAAATCAAAATTTTTTGACTATTTCTGGGCATTTTCTCCCTGGCGCTGCACTAATCCAGGTTGGCGCTGTGCTAATCAATCATTTCCCTATCCAAAACAACACAGTGCTACGCTAATCTGGGCTGGCACTACGCAAATCCATGGTGCTACACGCAGACCCGACCGACACGCCCAGGACCCGACTGGCAAGCCTGCACGCTCCAGAGCTGTGCTAATCCTCGAGCAGGATTGCCCGGCGCTCCGCTAATCCATGGGCACAACTGCTGGTGTTGTGCTAATGGAGAAAACATCGAACAAACAAAAATTTACCCTGAGGCTTAAGGTTACCTTCTAAACTTGCCTCCAAGGCCTGCAAAGGAGCTAAGAGGCAATGAGTAATTAAATGAAAATAAGGATGAAGGTGATAGTAAATCAGTCCATAGTAAAGATGAAGATGGTGATGATGTTGAAGACCAATAGGACCATGATGAGGCAGGCCACCTGGAGACAAGGATGATGAAGCACAAGGCAACATGGATACAAGGGAAACAAGTGACCGAAGTGTAGCAGGTGGTCAAAGGTTCATAAGTAAAAAAGAGAGAGCATTCATGACAGTCATGACAACAGTCATGAAAATCATAAAAACATTAAAGAAAGTGACCCTTATAATGTTCATGATGATGAGCAATATGATGAAAAGGTAGAAAAAAAAACTACGCAAATGAAGACCAAAGTAGATAGTAATGAAGAGAGTAAAGTAAGGATTTATAACTCCATCTTTCAAAACATAAATACAAAAATCAAAGACTTAGAAGCTGAGTGAGAAAGGGAAAATAATGTCATTCATTTCCATCAGATGGAAAATAAGCAAGTGAGTGCCCAACAGGCCATCTATGAATGCTAGAACACTCAAAGTCTGAAGAAAGCCCTCCTTGAAGTCCAAACCCTAAAGGAGGCAAAGGGGCATGAAAAACTTTGAGTTCTAGTTTTAGATTCTCAACAAGTCTCCCAAACCCCTTGAGGGAGACCTCCACCAATTTTGAAGAAATTTGGGCAACTTTTTGTTTTTTGTGATTTTGGAGGCCCATTAGCGCAATGCCATTGGCACTATGCTAATACCTGGAGAATACCTAGGAGGAAAACTCAGCAATTTTGGACTTCTCATGGCCAGTACACTTTGCTCACTAAATTTTAGAGGAAATGGAGCAGTTTTGACCCCTCAAAAGGTCAAAAACACCTAAACTTTCACCATTCTGCCTCTATTTCAGACTTGGCACTGCGTTAATGGAAGTCTTGGGATTTTTTAATTTTGAATAGGCTATAGGAGCTAGATCAAGAAACCACAAGAATTTCTAGAAATTAGACTCATCAGGTTTTCCAACGAGCCATCACGATGTAATATTCCCAAATGGGAAAACTCAACAATACATGCATGAAAAATACATTTTTCAGAAATATAAGTATTAACAGAAAAATTTAGCCCATGGATCCATTAGATCTGACATTATTACAACCAAATCTGGAAGGAAATCAGAAACAAATCATCATAGCCTTGTTAAACAGGCCTCCCATGCTCAAAACAACTCAAAAACACTGAAAACCCTAACATTTACTGCAATAGAAGTTACTGCATATAGTGACAGTGTAGTTTATAGAGGGTTTATGGTTAGAAATATAGAGATAAATCAGATCTACTATTATATTAGTCAATGAGGCATAAAAACATAGATCTAGTCTCTTTTATATAGATCCAAGATGACCCGGGAAGGGTTTCTTGACAGAAATGATATACATGAAATTTTATGCTACAGATTTATAGTTGAATCATGCTATATGGCTTAAGCACTGCATAAATATGGATGATCATGCAAAGAAATGGCAGTAGACTCTCCTACTAGCTTTTCTAAGGAAAACGTCGATCCTCCTCCTCAGAAACTAGCTCATAAAACAAAATTAAACCTCTCCACTACAATACCTAAAGGAATAACATAGTTTCTCCAAGGGAATGCACTATTGCTAAAGGTGATTGCTTGGCCTAACACCAGATAGTGGAAAATGTAGCACAAAATGCTCTTCTTAGATTTCTTAAACAAGATCTCCAAGCAAGAGTGGGGAATTCCCGCATGAGAAAACCCTTGCACTAAATAGTGCAGCAAACTTAGCTAAACAGCCAAAGGATGTAGAGAAGTTTAAAAAGACCATATACAAAATATAATCTTCAATCATACCCCATATGGTTTCCATTCCCTTCATTATATAGTTGATGAGCTTCCTTACGAAGGGTCCCACCCAATTATGAGGTTTCTTCCATGCTAAGGCTCCTCCACCAAGATTATGTTGTCTCCAATAGTCTTACTCATGTTCTTACAACGCTGTTTGATTTAGTCAATCTTGACTGGATCAATCTTGACTAAATCAACCTTGATTGGATCTTCATGCATTGTCTCTTCTCACACTCAAGGTGTCTTCATTTTCACTTGCTAGATTGATCTTCATTCACATTGAGCTGTCTTTATTTAGGATCCACTCCTCATATAATAATTTTGTTGACTTGGTCAAACTTGACTTTGTCCACACATTTTAGAACCTGTTCACACATGTGGATGCTTTATATGGTTATTAACGTGATCCCTTTTCACATTATGAGGGATTTTATTCCTTCTTAAGCAACTTATGAGCCTCCTTGCCCATTTATTCATCTAACTGGATTTTAAAAGAAAAATCAATATTCCCATTAGCTGCATGCTAATTTAGGAATATTATAGTCTTCCCCTCCCAAATTTTCTTGTCCTCAAGCAACTGCAAGGGTTCTGCAAAATATCCCCTCCTCCTCTTGTGGCCTCCTCATCCAATATTCTCCACCAATGCTTCAGATTTTCTGCAATAATTCTGTCTCCCAATGGTTCCTCCCAAGTGTGCAAGTTGGCCTTTGGTGGATAAACCAAATGGATTTCATCGTGAAATAAAGGAAGGTCTATATGTAAAACTTCTTGCTGATCAATGGCCTCCTCAAGATAAAAGTGATGACAATCATGGGGAATTTCATCATCAATGAAGGACTCCCATGTCCATGCTATCATCCAAATGAAATGAATCACCTCCTAGCTTGGTAATTCATAGAAAAGCTCCTCCCAATTGCTCATGAGAGGCATGTCCCAAGTGATCCAAACAACCATATGGCCTACCTCATAAAGAAACAAGAGATCTACTATGGTAGCCATATCTTTTCCCATGCTCCCCTTGAAACATGTAGTGCAAAAAGTGTGGAAAATTTCTTCCCCCAAGGACACATCCAACCAATGTCTCTCTCCTCCAACCATGTCCTTAACAAATATAAGAAAATTTTTATCATATGGAATCATAATTAGAGTCATGCTGGCTGCCATATGTGGTAAAGGAGAAGGACAATGGTCCCTCATGTGCGACCAACACAATTTCACTCCTAACTGCCATAGAATATGATATGACAAGTGTTTTTCCCAACACTTGTTTACTGGCCCATCCTTATTGCGTGCTTGGAGAAGGTATATAATGGTTGGTGTTAATGAATCAAACCATGAAGAGTACATCACCTCTCCAACATATTCTAAGGAATTTTCAATATCACCATTGTCCATGGCTCCAAGTGGCCCATGAATCCCATAAGAAAAGGTGCCCCCTCTTGGAGCAAAGTCCTATACATGAGTGTTAAGAAAATACAAGCATATAGTAGATACATCATGATGTTCAAAAATACAAGTTTCACCATACACTTGATTCAAATCAGTGAGGTAACTCATGGATGAGCTCTCTCTCACACCCAATGAATAAGGAGGTGGTAATGATAACTTTTTCCAAGAGCTATATTCTTCCTCAACCAAAAAATGATCTATGCACTTCCTCATATGAGAATGTGTCTCCTCTTTGAAGTTTACCCACATGAATCCATATAAGATAGTATGGTATTTTTTAATGAAGATAGTGGGTTTAGAAAGCAAGATCTCATAGGCTACATTAAGTAGTTTATACTTAATCTTGGAGTCTCTAGCCAAATAGATTTGATCATGAGAATAAATGACTCCATCAACTACTTTATACCTCCCATCCATGAGGTGCCCATCAAGAACCTTACATGTGAAGAGGTCCTTGGAGTATTCCATCAATATTTGGGACTCCCAAAAAGGATCTAGGCTCCCCAACAATGACAGCACTGTAGAAATATGAAATACAACCCCTGTCATAACATGGCTCTCCTCTTTGACAAGCTTGATGCCAAAGTCACATGTTGGAGTACTATAAATTTTCTTTTGTTGCCTCTCTTGCAGCTGATCTTTCTCAAGACAAGATTGAAGTAGATGGAAGTAAACCTCCCCTTGGAAAGTCCTTGTCTTCCAAAAATTCCTTAATTTGGCCCATGCATGCAAGAGTGTTGATATCCTCTTATCATGTTCAGAAATATTCTTTGTGTGTGAGAATATCATTGGCTGCCCCAAAGATATGTAGTGGATATTTGATGTCACGCTCATGCCATCATCGATTTTTGAATTCTCCTTTTCTAGCGCAAGTTGATGTGTGGGAGATAGCAATGTCCATTTCATAAAATTTCTTACCTCTTCTTTGAACGCATGCAAGATTCTCTGTGATGTGCTAGCTTCTCCCAAGGCTCCTTCCTTAGCCAAATAAGTGAATGCTGCCCATAGCTGAGAGAACACTTTATTATTCTTCCAATTAGGGGGTCTCCCTGGTGGAATGCCTCCATGTAAAGAGACATCAAGGTATAGAGCAGGATGTACATGTGTGTGGACAGATTTGTACTTGCCTTCATTGCATAGATCCCCCTGTCTTCTTTGTGTATCAACCTTATGAAATAAAGAGGGGTGTATACTCCTCATCATGTTATGCTTTCCCTCCCCTTTATCTTCTTCCATCTTCAAGATTTCACCATTTGATAATGATGGCACAAGCTGCACATGGATTGTGCCATGATCTCCATGTGTGAGATTCTTTGGAACTCCTTGCAAGAGTGCAAGAGTTTCTCTCCTTGGAGCAGGTGCTCCATCTTCCTCTTCATGAGGTACTAGATGTGCTCTTGTCATTACTGCACTGTTATCTACAACCTTCTCTTCCTCATATTCAATAGTTGAAAATGCCTCATCATCAATAAGAGACCTTAGATATTGGTCTTCTTTTGAAGGAGGAATCTCCATGTATTCCTCTTGAGAAGAAAGTTCTTCCTTCAATGGGGACTTTGAATTTGGCAAGGCATCATACAAGTTTCCTTCCCCTTCAATGGTTTTCTGAAATGGAGTTGGATTTATGGACCCTTCCAACTCATGCAAAGGTTTTGTTTTTTTTTTGGTTTGATAGGCTTCATAGAAGATGTTTCACAAATTTTTTTATCAAACCTTTCCACTATTCTTCTAATGAACTTTGCATAAGTAGATGTATTTGCATTATTTAAGGAAAAAGATTCAAACAACAACCAAGAATAAGCCTTACCCTCAAGATGCAGCATTGCTACTTTGATGGCTTCCTTTTTTGAAACTTGATGTTGTTGCACATAGGTGTCCATCTCCTTCACCCAAACCATCACTGGACATTTAGGTGATCCATCAAAATTAGATAGAAATAATCTACCCACACCATGCTTCTTGCTCCTTGTGCTTCTTTCCTCCTTGATCTTGCAAAACCCTTGGAAGTTCAAGTGATATTTGAACCCCTTAGCTTGAGCTTCATACTCTTGCAAAAAATCACCAAGATTCTCCTTCTTTGCCACATCTCCTTTCTTCTTTTTATTTGTCATGAACAAGTGACTGATAGAGCATTGTAGATATGATGATGTGGCTGAATTCTCACATCCATAATCTGAGGAATTAGATCTTTCCTCATGTATAGATCTTGTATATCTTGTTGAGGGATCTCCATGTTTTTCCCTCCTCATTTCTTTGATGTCTTTGTTTATACCATGCAGAGTTTGAAAGACAAGTTTTGAGAACCTCTTTCCTGCAGACAATAAGGGTTTGCACTTATCTCTCTTTCATATCTTTTCCTTCTCATGAGCATACTCCATAATGGTTGAAGAACATAGGCTAAGCCAAGATTGATGCTTTGATACCACTGCAATATTCCCAAATGGGAAAACTCAGAAATACATGCATGAAAAACACACTTTTTAGAAATATAAGTATTAATAGAAAAATGCAGCCCATGGATCCATTATATATGACATTATTACAACCAAACATGAAAGGAAATCAGAAACAAATCATCATAGCCTAGTTAAACATGCCTCCCACGCTAAAAAAAACTCAAAAACACTGAAAACTCCAAGATTTACTGCAACACAAGTTACTGCATCAATTGACAGCGTATTTTATAGAGGGTTTATTCTAAAAAATATAGAGAAAAATCAGATTTTCTATTATATTAATCAATGAGGCATAAAAACATAGATCTAGTCTCTTTTACAGAGATCCAAGATGACCTGGGAAGGGTTTCTTGACAGAAATGATATACATGAAATTTTCTGCTGTGGATCTATAGTTGAATCATGATGTATGGCTGAAGCACTGCATAAATATGGCTGATCATGCAAACAAATGGAAGTAGACTCTCCTACTAGCTTTTCCGGGGAAAAGGATGATCCTCCTCCTTGGAAACTAGCTCATAAAACAAGGGATTAAACCCCTCCACTGCAATACCTTAAGATATAACGCAGTTTCTCCAATAGAATATGCTATTGTTGAAGGTGACTGCTTGGACTAACACTAGATAGTGGAAAATGTAGCACAAAATTCTCTTCTTGGATTTCTTAAATAAGATCTCCAAGCAAGAGTGGGGAATTCCCACATGATAAAACCCTTGCACTAAACAATGCAGCAAACTGAGCTAAACAACCAAAGGATGCAGCGAATTCTAAAAAAACCACATACAAAATATAATATTCAATCATACCCTATATGGTTGTCATTCCCTTCATTATGTAGTTGATGAGCTTCCTCACCAAGGGTCTCACCCAATTATGAGGTTGCTTCCATGCTAAGGCTCCTCCACCAAAATTACACTGTCTCCATTAGTCTTACCCATCTCTTTAAAATGCTGTTTGATTTAGTAAATCTTGACTGGATCTTCATGCATTGTCTCTTTTCACACTCAAGGTATCTTAATTTTGACTAGCTATATTGATCTTCATTTACGTTGCGCTGTCTTTATTTAGGATCCACTCCTCCTATAATAACGCTGTTGAGTTGGTCAAACTTGTCTTTCTCCACACATTTTAGACCCAATTCACACATGTGTATGCTTGATCTGGTTATTAACATGATCCCTTTTCACATTATGAGGGATTTTATTCCTACTTAAGCAACTTATGAGCCTCCTTGGCCATTTATTCATCTAACTATATTTTAAAAGAAAAATTAATATTTCCATTAGTTGCATGCTAATTTAGGAATATTACACACAGAGAAAAATCCGACATTGGGAAGGGGTCCAAAACTTGGTTGCAAAAGTGCCTATTTTCTACCTTAGGTTGCGCTGCACAAATGGACTGTTTAGTGTGTTTTTGGCCAAAAGTCAACAAAGCACACTCATTTATTGTAAAACCATATTTTAGTGTTTTTTAAGGCAAATCACTCTAGAATTAGGTGCTAGAAGTTATTTTGGCATTTATTTCATAGGATATTTTGTGCCTTGGGCCTTGCATGGTCTCTTGGACATTTATGACATTTATGAGTGATTTTGACATTTTCCAACCCTATCTAGGGTTTCTGCCCTCCTTTGCTGAGTTAAATAGACCATGAGGGCTTCATTGTAAATTTTGGCATTTTATGAGCTTTGAGAGCAATACATGGTTTTTTGAGGTTGAAGAGCAATTTTGTGTTGTAGAGTTTGTGGATGATTTGCTTTGATTGATGATGATGAAGCTTTCTTGCAGGATCCCTGAGCTTGGTTAATGGTGATGTGTCTCTAATTTGTTCATTTTTTCTTGTTTATTACTATGTTTCATCCTTCTATATGCAGTAGAATAGAAAATTATAGGCTAAGAAATGTTGTTTGAAGCACCTTAGTCCTTCTTGCCTTCTATTGCCTTGATGTTTTCCTCTGCTATGACATTTTAAGGAATTCCTGATTGCTCCTTAGATCCCCTAAGCTTGTTTATTTCATCAATGGATTAATATGCTAGTTTCCAAATATGTTTTATGGAAAGCCCTACTTATTTGGTGCTATCTAAACTCTGTTTTTGAAATCTCTCTTTCAAGTATTATTTGTTAGGTTAAGACAAGGAGGTCTTGTTTTGATCTTTCCCTTTTTCCATGCCTATCAGTTTGCCTCAAAGTTCTTTGTAGCCTGATCAACAATGTTTAGGAGTTCCCTCTTTGATTGATTAAATTTATTTTGTTGTCTTAAATGTTTTCTAAAGCTTGAAGGTGAAATCACTAGAAGTTAAATGAGTTTCTCGGCTTCTATATTTCATTGGAATGTTTGTCTTGAATTTCTATTTGTTTAAGTATTTTCATTGAGTAAATGGTTTGCCCTATCTCATGATTATTATATTTTTCTTATCAATATTTGAGACCTTCTTGTTTAGGGGTATTTGAAAAAGGATTCTTAACTGCCCTTTTCCCTACCTTGTTTCCCCAACTTAATGTCCATTTCACTTCACACATAACCTTAAGGATCCATTGACCACACTAAATTTTCCTTGTAATTCACTATGACTCTTTGTTGAGATATCCATGACTTTAATAGACTCCATAGCCCAATTATTTGATATTCTCTCACTCCACCTATTCTACCTATTTCACCTTACCCAACCAAAACAAACAACAAACCCTACACTTAACAACTAGCCTAAAATCAACCATCTAAAGCAAACAAGTTCATATCCTTTGCAAACAGAGAGAGCCCTCTTCAAGTCCAGGAAGGCTAGGTCCTAGGACTCCAAAGACTGCTCTAATGTTACCCTATGCATTTAGTCCACCAATCTACCAAATCATAGGACCCTAACAGGATCTAACAGTGATACATTGTAATAACCAGAGTTTGTTGCGGTTAATCCAATATTCCAATATAGGTCCAAGCATATTGATATCTAGTATCACCATCTCAGATATTGTGTTTAGAGGTGTATTATGTCATTAGAGTACATTCCCATGGAGGAGAAGGATGTATACATCTTGATTAAGTCCTAGAAAGAAGAAAATTTGAATTCCACAGAGACAGAATTGGGGTAGCAGATAATCCCTTTCTTGTTGAGAGGGAGTGTTAAAATGGCACCAAGAAATGGAACCCCAAGGGGGCTTCTGATTTAATTTTCCCTTAAATAAATTGGAAGAGAATTTGTAATTTCATCTCATGATAGCTTTTATTAGTTAACTAAGTTAGAATGACTTGGCTAGCTTAGGAAATTAGAGTTGAGGGCTAGAGAGGAGGCATATAGATTTATCCCATGAGTTAAGGTGGTCAAGTTACAGTTATTTGTGAGTTGTAATTAGTTAACTAAAGAAATTGAGTTAAAATCAGTTTACCTAGTTCTAACTTAGTGATGAGCTAGTGAGAGGTCCAATGAATTAAATCTGATTTAATTCACAAGTAGTGATCAATCATTTAACTGATAATTCACTATAAATAGTTGTTTCATGTCATTTCTAAGGAAGGCCCAGTTGAGACTAAGGTTAAATGGATGATAACTATCAATTATATAATTACAAAATTGTAAAGGTAAGTTATAGAGTCATGTGGAGGCCTATGATGCATTGCACAATCAATTCCAAGGAATTTCCAATTTAATAGGGTGAAAAATCCTCCAAGAATGTGTGAGAAAGGGAGGTTGAGTAGAGGTTCAGAATTGGTTAAGTATTTGACTGATTTTTCCAAGATCAAAGTGAGAAATTTGGTAGATTGTAGGAGTTTCTCGGTGAGATAAAGCATTGTTTTGTGTAATGGTCTTGACTTTATACAATATACATATAGTGGGGTTTTAGGTAGTGTGTTTTCCCTAGATACATCTTGTGTTGAGTGATTGATTGTCTTCTCTTACGTGTTATGTAATTGTGTGATCGTTCTTTGTTTCCAAAAATTGTAGAAGGATTCAATATTTTGTTTTAGTACATTAAAATTTTATATTAAATCCAATTGTTAGATTTTCTACACACATTTCTAGTTACCCATCCGATATGATACTAGAACAAAACTTTTGACCAATTTCAAACAATCAAATTCCACTCACATATCATATCATATTCATGAGTGGCGTCATCATCATCGATTGGCTAAAACATATGTTCTTGATCAATTGCTAGTCGAATGGTTCACTAAGTATCTGTTGGCACCTATAACAGAATATGTGGTTAAAGGTGGAGTCGTGACCTAAGAGAAAGTGATTTATCATGCATAGTATTTGGATCTCTTTTATACCCAATCTGGAATGCTTTATGATAAAATATTGAATACTTTGAGACCTTCGAACACTATTCAAAAACTTTTTGGTAAAGAATATCATGTTGATGATGGCATGATGGGTTCTTCTAGTTCACAGTTAGTGAGTAAACCATCTAGTTTTTCTCTCACCGCATATTCCAAAAACCCTCCATCCAATCCTCCTACAAATTCTACTTCTGAGTTAAATGTCATTCATTCTAATAAAGGTAAATCTCAGCATGAACTAGGAAGTAATAAGGAAGGTAAAGGTAAGAAGAAGAAAGCTTCTTCAACACGAGATAAACAAACAATTCAGTCCTCTAATGAGAAATGAAAGCCTCGTTATCTATGTTTCATTTGTAACGAGGATCACTTTACTCATGATTTTCCTCACCATGCGAAAGTGAACCAGTTATTGAAATATTCCACTTCGCTCGTTGTTTTGATCGACCCGTTTCCCAATCAGGAGACTCACATGGTTTCTTCGGAGCCTACTTCCTCTAACACAATTTTAATGATCTTCTGCACAAAGACTAAATATGATATTATGGTGGCAACTTGAAGTAATTACTATTGTAATGTGAATACCTTGAATGGTCAGGTTACTGATCAACCTACTAGTTCGACACCATCTCCATCAGATCCCACTCTGCCTTCGATTCCTACAGAGTTAACCATTAAGCCTATGAATTTATTTTTTCATAAATATTCTTTCGACCCTCATGTGAGAGCTACTCAAAATTATAATTTAGATAAAGACTTGGCTCAGTCTCCAACATCTATGTCAACTCTCAAGGTGTTTCAAAAATTTCCTACCTAGAAGAAGGCTTTGCTTTCTACTATTGGATGTGTTTATCAATCAGATTCTAACCAAGTGCTTTTCAAGCATGAGAACCATTCCCCTCGACTCTCGGCCCAATTGGATTTTATGATCCAAGTTTTCATCTCGAGTAAGAACATTCATCATTCAATTGTGGATGACGGAGCCTCCACCTGTATCATGTATTTGTATTGCTGGAAGGTGACTGGTTCTCCTCAATTGAGTCAGAAACCAACCACATTGAAAGCTTTTGATGGACGGACATATAAACCTTGTGGTACTTTCTACTCCTTGAAAATAGAATTAAGGGGGGGGATTGTACCATAGAAGTTGAAGTTATTGATGGGCCCCTTGATTATAATCTTATATTGGATCGCACATGGGCTTACACCATGATTGGTGTTGTTTCGACTTATTTCTGTATGATTTCCTTTCCTCATAAGGGAGGGATTGTAGCCATCGACCAACTCACATTTTTTTCCTTTGATTCTCATTTTACAAGAAGTTCCCCTCTTGTAGGGGAAACTCTACACCCTTATCACCATGTTGTAGTTGGACTGCTTAAGGATTCCTCGCTTATGGGAACCTTTTCGCTCCCTCCTCCTTCACTTCCCAGAAACTCACATTTCGTTTCTGATATCAATATGATATCATCTTCTACCATTCCAAATGATCCATGGTTTGTACTAGATGGAACTAACATCGATAGTTTTGGCGATCGAATGTCACTTAGCCTCATTGAGCTTGATTATAAAGCCATCTATTCGTCTTGTGTGGCTTGTTCTGATTCCTCCTCTTTGATTAATTGGTCCAATAATTCATTATATTATGGCACATCTTCTGATATTTTCTCTCGCACATTCCCTATTAATGAGAGTATCATGGAGATCATGATGTCAAATGATGCCTCATGGGACAATCATCACCATTATTCCTCCTTACTAGATTCTATTGAGGATAATCTCAGTGACCTGTATGTACCTAATATCGTCAAGTTTTCTATGATTTATGTTTCTATTCACGAATTTGATTTTGAAAATAACCTCTCTAATATCGAAGAGACGATACGTGTCTTGATATTTCTTTTAAACCGGGTATTGTCAAAAATCTACGCATTGGTGTGTCTTGTTCTCCAGATGATATTAAGACCTATAAAGCCCTATTTCAATATTTTCGAGATGTATTTTCCTATAATTATAAATAAATTCTAGTTATTGACCCAAATATAGTGGTGCATGAGATTAAAGCATATCTTGATACTAAACTAGTTCAACAACGCCTTCGTTTGGTCCATCTCAAGAAGGATGTCACGATCAAAGTTGAGGTTGAAAAAATTCTTCACGATAATTTCATATACCCTATTCCTTTGATCGATTCAGTGTCAAATGTTATTTCTATAAGGTAAAATGCTTGGGTTGTTGGTTCTCTAATATCCCTCTCAGGGCTTTCCGGTGCCCGAGGCAAACAGTAAGATTAGTTGTATAGTTCACAAAGAAGGCACATACATGTTCATATCAAATTAAACAACTTGATGGAATAAGATGGAAGATTACCTCTTTAATGATCTTGAAGTCTTTTGGATATCTCTAAGTAGCGAAGCAGGGATCCTTCTTCACTGGCTCCAAATATCAACCCTATAATCACTCAAAGCACTCGTGTAATCTCTACCACAACATACATTTCCTATCAATTAAGTTAACATATGATAAAAATTTAAACTATGCACATCTAAGCCATTCATCTCATGTTATATAAGTAATTGAATAACAATGACAATATCGACGCATAGAATGGACAAAATAGATACAATTCTATTGATTTATAAAAAGGAGGATTACAACCGTCAGTTGTTCCAAGCCCTCCTCAGCCTTCCAATCTCTATATATCTTAATGTGTTGATGTCTTGATCAACAAGTTCTCAATGAAACTCTTTGATTTTGACCTTCACACTACAACAATAATGCTCTGCTTCACAAGTATTCAAAACTTTGACAATCCTTCGACCTTGAACCAAGAGCCTTCAGCTCCATTTTATAGGAGATGGAGAGAGCAATCATTGCCTCTCTCCTTCCACCAATTCTAAATAGAAAAAAACAAGATGTTTCCTCAACTTCCCATTCTTTTTCTTTCCTTGATAGTTCAGTTGTTTTTGGCAAGGCCCAATAAGAGACTAGTGCTTTGCAGTTTCTATTTTGTACTGAATCTCTTGTGAGAAAAAGTTGGAAATTCAAATCCTTCAACGCGGGTTTTTCCTATTTCAAACTCAAAACATGGGTAATGATACCCTCTAGTGTAAACAGAGCATTTCCATAGCCACTAACATGGCCTATTCATTGATCAGGTGCGTTATAATGCTCTTGTGCTGTTATAGGGATGCCTTACCTTGGCAGAAGTAGGTTTAGTTTAGGTCCTTCTATTCCTTCCATATTTATCTTCTCCTCTGAGCTGATGAGGGGGTTTTTTGACTTGTAATAGATGCCCCCTAAAGTGTGAGGTCAGAGATGAAGACGATGGCCGAAATACTTTATAATGTGTGTAGTAGAGATAAAGAGATTGAAAGACTAAGGAAAACCTGAAACAACAACATGTGTCAGAAAATATAGTATCTGTCTTGAGTCAGGAATTCCCATGCTCAGTAGCTAATATACATGATTTCTCTAGAACAGAGATATGAAGAATCTATCCACCGATAAGCATAATGTGGAAGTTTCTGTCATAATAGGATCAGGCTGAAGAAGTTGTCTCCATAAATAATATTTCAACTTGGGGAAGGGAACATAGCTTTAATGATGTAACCTTTTACCCAAGGTCTTGACCGCTGCTTCACTTAAACTGCATATTTCTCAACATGTGAATGAAGGAGCTATCATCGAACATGTGAGAAATCATTTGATTACTATTCGATAATGAAAATTGTTAACAGACGTGAAGGTGGCCACCAATAATGATGATGGTCCCTAAGATGCACAGTACAATCTAGCAAGTGTGAATAAAAAGAGTTGAAGTTGAACACTCATAGAATCATTCGATCAGGAGCCAATGATGAAGACTCCTAATCAAACACAAGACTACTTGCCACTAATGTCTGCAAGTATCCAGGTACTGACGGGTTTCTGGATCAACTTCCTAGATAAGATGTTGAAGTTGATAGGAAGAGATCTATTGAAAGGTAGGCACTGAGGCATCCTACATCAGTCAAAATGAAACGTAAACCAAATGTTTTTTTTTTTTATGGAGATAATGAAGAGAAAATGGGGATGACTGACGAAAAATAATTTCTGGCATAATGAGCAGTTTGGTTGATAAGATGAGCAGTAGATAGCAAGATCTTCTTGAAAAATAGAAGGCACTGTAACAAGGTACTAGGCAGCTGAGGCTTAATGAACACCAAAGAGTTTTTTAGGATTTTACCAGTGTAGGAACACTGGGAGATGAAGGTTAATACTCATAGGTGGTAGGGTTCGGCTAACTATGAAAGAGTTTTCTGGGAAGTGCCATGTTCAAGATTTTTGCTGCCAAATCAACCTTTCTGAAATGAAACTGAGATATTATCCATTTTGTCAAAATTTTTCCCTATCTAATTAGGTTTAACGATTCTAGATGAGTAAACTCGGTGAATTTTTCATATTTAGAGAGTCTGAAAAATGTCGTAAAAGACAACTCTATTCCTCGTTTGATTAGGTTTAATGAGACCAGACGAGTAAAATCGGTGAATTTTTCATGCTTAGAGAGTCAAAAATGTCATAAAAGACAACTCCATGGGGTACCTTTGTCATGTCTTGATAACCAGGCATGACAAAGGGAGAATAGTAAGCCCGAAACAGTTCATTTTTTGTGAGTTAGTCCATCGAACCCGAAAAAGTGAGAAATCTATGTTCGAAGGACATCTACCTCATTTTGTTATGAGTATGAGGAGACGAAGTAAACTCATTACTCTTTGTGAAATTTTAATGAGTCCAATAAAGAAAAACTCGGTGCTCTCTATGAAATTTTAACGAGTCACGCGAAGAAAACTCAGTCACTTTTTCCATTTAAAGAGCTTTGAAAAAGAGGAAAAATAATGGCTCCTTACTCTCTGTTGTGGTAGTTTAATGAGTCTGAAAAAGGAAACTCAAGGTTTTTTCAGTTTTATGAGCTAGAAAAAGGTCCCTAAAAAGAAAGCTCAGTGCTTCTTCATATCAGTTTTAATGAGTCTAAAGAAGAAAACTCCAGGTTTTTCATATTAACAAGCAAGAAAAATGTCGTAAAAAGAATGCTCGAAATTGACTTCGTATAATTTTAACGAGTCTGAAGAAGAGAACTCGAGGTTTTTCGGATTAACGAGCAAGAAAAATATCGTAAAAATAATGCTCGGTGGAGGATGGATTGTGGTGTCGGCAATTCAACAATTGCTTTAACCTTATCGGGATCAACCCTAATCCCGTGCTTGGAGACAATGAAACCTAACAGACACCCGGAATTGACCATGAATACGTACCTGGGAGGATTGAGACGTGTATTGCAGAATCTACACCTAGCAAAAATTTCTTTCAGATGAGCAAGGTGATGAGGTCATTTCTTGGAATGGGCCAGAAGGTCATCCAAGTAAGCCTATACAATATGTCGAATTTCATGGAAAGCGTAGTCCATAGCCTGCTGAAAAGTTGCTCCAGCATTCTTCAGACTGAATGGGAGTTTACGATACGCAAATGTGCCGCAAGGAGAGATAAAGGCAGTTTTATGCTAGTCTTATTTTTTAATCGCAATCTGGTTATAGCTTGAGAATCCATCCATGAAGGAAAAAGATTCACATCTGGCACAATCATTGAGAATCTGATCTATGAATGGCATAGGATAATTGTCTTTGGGACAAGCGACGTTTAGATCGCGATAGTCAACACAAACTCGAATGATGCCTTGTTTTTTATCTACGGGAACCGGACTGGAAACCCATTTTGTCAAAGGAACGGGATAGATGAAACCAACATTTAAAAGTTTTTCTACCTCAATTTTGATTGCGGCAACTTTGCGTGGGTGGACAGGCCTGAGCCGCTACCTATTTGGTTTGGCATTGTCATAAATCTTGATTTTGTGCTTGACTATGGATGGATTAATTCCTGGCATTTCGTCATAAGACCAAGCGAACACATCGCAGAATTCCTTGAAAAGGGATGTGAAGCGTGCAATTTCCTCAGGATTGCAATATGCTCGAATATTAATATTTTCCACGATATCCATTTTGACTAAGATATCAATGAGCATTGTCTTAGAAATATTACCCATGTTCCCTTCTAAATCGATAGTTTGAATAGTCGTGTAAGTGGAGGGAACCATCTCAGGTGGGTCAAAGGATGGGATTTCAGTATTTATCACGTCTAAGTCGATCATCGAAGCGCGATGGTGAAACTCTCCCCAAGGTCATTCTTCTAGAGACATGATCTCTCGAATAGCTTCATCTATAGGCAAGACTTCACTGAGGAGATCCTTAGAGAGAACTGTGATGGGTGGGAGGTTTGTACCTTTGGTCAAAACGATAGCAGTGGAGGGTTCAGATGTAATTTGGATGGCTTGGTAGGCCAACTTGGCTAGTGAGAGCGGCATCTGATCTCCATAGGAATCAATGTATGAAGGTGCCGGGAGGATCCATGGGTTGATATAGCCATCCAAAGTGGTTGATATCATTGCAACCGTATTTGGGATCTCTGGCGGCAGGAGAGGAAAACAACCCAGTAGGGAAGATGCCTTCAGAAGACTAGTACCAATACTCACGTAAGAGTAAGGAAAGCCTCCTATTATGGGTACAGTGCTACTTGGTAACGTGGAAAAATTAGGGGTGAAGAAGGATAACTGATCTACTTCCCATCCAATGGAAATAGGACAAGTCAAAAGACTGAAGAAACAATGGCGGTCATGGCATAAGACCAACTACGACTGAGCAATAGATTATAGTAAAGATGGCGATCTACGACTTCAACATCCACGGTTACCGTTTTCCCACTCAAAGTGATGGGAAAGCTAGCAAGGTATCTTTTTGGGAGTAATGTGTGGCCATCAAAATCTTTGATGGAATTCGATGGCAGTGTCAAGGTAGGAGAACCTAAAGCGAGCCAGTAATCTTGTGACATAACGCAGGTCGAAGCACCTTCGTCTATGACAATGCGATGGATTGGTCTCCCTTTCAACACAACCTGCACTTGGAATGCGATTTGGTGTGAGAGGCGAGTCTGATATTTTTCCATATCAAAGATAGCTAGCATGGAATCCTAGGGGTCTATTCCACCAATGGCTGAAAGCAAGGCTTTCCTTTGTGCTGGACAAGTTTGCAATACTTCGAGAGCAGACATAGCTGATGGTGTTTGCGCCAAATATTCTACAATGTTGTAGTTTTGGGCTGCACGTGCAGAGGTTTTATGAGTCCTGCGTCGAAGTGTCCCTTTGGGGGGATGAATCATGGGATCGACAGTAGACCGTTCAATATGCAAATCGTTGGTTGGCGATGGAGTTGAACTAGTACTAGGTTCTTGAGCGTCTATGGTAGGATTTCCATAAAGCTTGGCTCGTGTTTGAATTTCAACACTTTCAATGCCATAAATGGCGGATGATCCTTCACCGGAAGGATGTGAACCACCATTTCCCCTTTGTTGGGGTTGTGGCGGGTTGTCAACCATGTGTTGGTGTTGCTACTGTTGATTAGGGAAAGGATTATGAAGAACGGCAGGTGTTCGCCTAGAATCCTTGTTTGCGATAAAATCGGTGCATTCCTGTAGCTAAGGACATTTGTATGTCAGGTGGTCACCCACACAGATCTTGCAAGGAAATTTCATGGGTTTATCCTTCCCTTTTTCATTTTTGGTAGTGTTTTTCTAATTAGGATTATTCTGATTGTCCGACTTCTCTTCTGAAGAAGATGTCTTTTTCTTGTTCTTCTTGTTCTTTCCACTAGGTTTTTGTGAATTTTTCACAGAATTTACCTCAGCAGTAGGAAGAGTAGTCATTTGGTTAGGGGCGGTGGCAGCCAAGGATGGCTGGGAGGTTTGCCCCTGAGACTGTTTTGTGGGTACACCAGAGATTGTGCCAACAAGACCGTCGGTGTGAGCTCCGTTTTTCTGAGTAGCTGAAGGACTTGCGTTACCAGGGGCATTGGGGAGTAAATCATATAGTGTGCTAGATTGTGAATAGAATAAATCTAAATGTTGGGCACGAAGAATGCATTGCTCTTCTGTAACCGCACCAGATAGGCCAATGTATTTAGAGATGTGGGGTAAGAGAGACTTACAGAACCAATTAGATAGAAGATGATCTTGGATTGGAACTTTGACTAGCCTCCTCCTACGCCTCCATTCATGAATGTGGTCAGAGATGTGGGTGGCGGTGTCTTGGTGCAGCAAGGTTAAAAATTTCGTTCTAGTTTCAAATCTGATTGGTAATTGGAATTTCTTTAGAAATTCCATCACTAAAGCGCCAAAAGTGTTTATGGCGGTGCGTGGAAATTCAATGTACCACTTGGCGGCATTTCTTATAAGGGTGCGGGGAAAAATTCGAAGATGGAAACTATCATCCACCATGGAATTAGATATATACCATAAATGAAAGGTGGTAATGTGTGCGGCTGGGTCTTCCCCTTGTTTCCCATCGAACTTTGGGATGTCAGAAGGAATCTTGTGCGGTACTGGAGGCCAGAGCGGGTTGTGATTAATGGGGTCATTAGTCAGTTTATAGATGTCAAGAATGTCTAGAGCTACCAAAAATGGCAATTGCAGGTTTTCCCCCGAATCTAACCAAGGAAGTATTGGTTGACTATGTGGACCATAGGGTCCGCCCATCAATGTGTTACCAGTAGGATAAGTAGGACTTTGATAAAAATTTCCTATAGGTGGAGGGGTAGGGATATATGGTTGTTGTCCATAGGGCATATTGTATTGTGGGGCAAACGGTTGGTTTCCCCTAGTGTAAAAGTGCCCTCCCATTCCAGATGGAGGTTGGGGTGGGTTAGTCCATATGGATGCAATAGAGTTTCCCAGAGGCATGCTACTACTTGCATAGTTCAGCAATGGCATAGACCCTACACCGATATTTAAACCACTTAAGGGAATAGTGTTAACAATAGGTTGTCTGGTTTGTCCTAACGATTGCAGGGGTAGTGAAATGTTCCCTATTATTTGCGTGCTAGTGACACTGCCCCCTGGTATGGAGGCCAAGGGGTTTGAACTCAACAAAGGGTTCCAACTGAAAGGGTTGCTAAAAGGAACCAAAGTAGTCCCACTCGTGGGAGGAGCAACCATAGGTCCCAACATGGTCATGGTAGGAGTATATCCCGAAGGAATCGGCAAGGTACTTACAGTTGTAATGACCGTAGGGTTGGGACTAGGCATATGTTGACTACTGGGGTTACCAAGTGATGGCATAGAACTGACAACTGTCGGGGAGGATGGTGGTGAACCTGGGATGGTTGCCATTGGTATTGACCCTATGGATGTTGGTTGTGAAATGGATGTTTGTGAGGCCGAAGACATGTCTTGGCGTGGTGGAATCTGAATTATCACAGGCCCCAACGGATCAGTGAGTGGAGGATTGTAATGGGGTACGACACCTTCCATGAAAGGGTCCTTGGGAAATTCTGTATGATATGAGGCTATGTGAAAATCAGGGTTTTTCAATGGAGACTGCTCTTCCGTAGAAGGCACAGGTTCACCAAGGTTTAGTTCTTCTTCAAGAGTTAGAGGAGGTAGACCTTGCTGTCGTCGAGATAGACGGCGTGAGTTGGATGACACCATGGTGACCTATTTATTTTAAATTTTTTTAATAAATTGTGATGTATTATAAAGTCTCAATGAAAATAACCACACACCTAAGAAATAAAAAATAAAAGAAGGACTCTCTAAAATCAATCAGCAAGCAGCCAGAATAGGGTGCCCTGTCTGAGTACTACCATTTGCTGGTGATGAAATCTAGTATCACAATAGTATACAGAGAGGGTTGGTTGAAAGTAAAGTTAAGGTCACTCTAGAGCTTTGCCTGAACCTCAGATGATAGGTGTAAGCACTCTCGTCAAGACGAGTACCCTCCTAAAGACCGAAGACAGAGTGGGTCCGTCTGTTTTAGGTACCAGGATAGCCCGTCCCAATCACCTTATGTAAGTCCCTAAAAATTATGGCCACTAAAGATACCTCAAATCATAGACATCATCAGGGGGGTCCACGATATAGAACAACATGCTATATGGGCAGAACACTTAGATCCCTGATCTAGTTTCGACATCCCCAAAGGGAACCCCAATATATAGCATGCCCACTAGATGCAGTCAAAGGCGGGATACCTTCTTGTGCACCAAGTGTTGTCTCACGCTGAGCTCCTGTAAAGGAACGATCTCGATAATATGAGTGCAGTAGGATTTCGCTCGTTAATGACTCTAGTCTCAAGTTTTGAGATCTTGGGTGATTTTCTCACTTTTCCTAACCCAAGATCCTAGCCTGAACTACTATTCGTGTGAGCTCAGAAAAAGGAATGTGATTTATTTTAGTATCGCTTGATTCTTAGTGTACTTGATTATTAGTCTTGCGGAGGGGGAGTGGACATATGAAATGTAGTGAGACTCGGACTCAGAAAACCATGCAAAAATATGCTCTAAATATTCAATTCGATGAAGAGTATTTCTACAAGGAGAGGTTTCTTTTCAACATCCATGCACTAACATTCAAATAGAAAATTTCAACCTCAAAGATTCAGACATCTATTTACCTCATCTTAATAGTCTTTTAACTGAAATTTTCAGAATTAATTTAGCTACATGCAAAAAAACTAAAAAAAAAATTCCTCTCTAAAAAGTAAATGTTTTTGACACTAAATTTTCAAACAAGTGCAAATAAACAGAAATTCCAGCTTAGTAAACAAGCACAAGGATTCAGTCAAGGAGGGATACTGATGACCAAAAAACTCTACAACCAAAAATAAAATCACAGGGGTGAACAAAAAATTTTGGCTGAGTAACACACTGTTTCTGAGTAAAGACATCGTTAATCCAGAGACTAACACACTGTCTTTAAGCAAAGCCCGCATTATAATGCACTGGAACACCAACAAAGGTAGCGTTAGCTAGGGTAAATTCCTTCAGATGGTCAACAAGAACAGGATTGAACTCTGTGAGCTTTTGAAATGTCTATTGGGCATGAATATTGGTCATAAGGGTTTGTGAAAAAAGGAAAGAAGAAAGGGGGAGAGAGATAGTCTGGAAACTATGGGTAAATCCCCAGCGGAGTCACCAATTATGCTATAGGGTAAAATTCTTGGGTTGTTGGTTCTCTAATATCCCTCTCAGGGCTTTCTGGTGCTCGAGGCAGACAATAAGATTAGCTATATAGTTCACAAAGAAGGCACATACATTTTCATATCAACTTAAAAAACTTGATGGAATAAGATGGAAGATTACCCCTTTACTGATCTTGAAGTCTTTTGGAGAGCGCTAAGCAGCAAAGCAGGGATCCTTCTTCACCGGCTCCAAATCTCGACCCTGTAATCAATCAAAGCACTCGTGTAATCTCTACCACAACATACATTTCCTATCAATTAAGTTAACATATGATAAACATTTAAACTATGCACATGTAAGCCATTCATCTCATGCTATATAAGTAATTGAATAAAAATGACAATATCGACGCATAGAATAGACAAAACAGATACAGTTCTATTGATTTATAAAAAGGAGGATTACAACCATCAGTTTTAACAAGCCCTCCTCAGCCTTCCAATATCTCTATCTCTCAATGTGGTGATGTCTTGATCAAGAAGTTCTCAATGAACCTCTTTGATTTTGACCTTCACACTACAAAAATAATGCTCTGCTTCACAAGTATTCAAAACTTTGACAATCCTTCGACCTTGAACCAAGAGCCTTCAACTCCAATTTATAGGAGATGGAGAGAGCAATAATTGCCTCTCTCCTTCCACCAGTTCTAAATAGAAAAAACCAAGATGTTTCCTCAACTTCCCATGCTTTTGCCTTCCTTGAGAGTTCAATTGTTTTTGGAAAGGCCCAATAAGAGACTAGTGCTTTGCAGTTTCTATTTTGTACTGACTCCCTTGTGAGAAAAATCTAGAAATTCAAATCATTCTCCACAGGTTTTTCCTGTTTCAAACTCAAAACACAGGTAACGCTGCCCTCTAGTGTAAATAGAGAATTTCCCTAGCCACTAACGTGATCTATTCATTGATCAGGTGCGTTATAACACTCTTGTGTTGTTATAGGGGTGCGTTACCTTAGAAGAAGTAGGTTTAGTTTAGGTCCTTGTATTCCTTCAATATTTATCTTCTCCTCTGAGCTAATGAGGAGTTTTTTTGACCTGTAACAATCATTCTTGACATGAAAAAATATGGTACAACCCATGTATGCGTTGATTATTGGGATGTAAATCAAACTTGTCCAAAGGACAATTACCTGACCTTGTTTATCAATCAAATTGTTGATGGTTGTGCCAATTGTGAGATATATTCATTCATGAATGGTTTCTCTGGATATAATCAAATAAACATTCTCCCAGCAGATCAACCTAAAATTATAGTTATTTGTCCTTAGGGTACATTTTATTAAGGGAAACTCCCTTTTTGTTTAAATAATTTTGGGGCTACATTTCAATAAGCCATGTATTACACTTTCCATGACATTAAACATATTGTGCATGCTTATTTGGACAATCTCCATGCTCATTATAAACATTAGCCTGATCACCTGATGCATCTTAGGGCCATTTTCCTATGGTGTAGACATTATAATATTCAACTTAATCCTCACAAATGTGTGTTATGGGTTTTTTTTGTTCAACTTCTTGGTTTTTTCACTTTAAAACATGGAATTCATATCAATTCTCTGAAAGTTCAGGCAATCATCGATTTTCTTGTAGCTTCTTCCCTCATTCAACTTCAATGACTCCAAGGGAAGGCTAAATTTCTACAGAGGTTTGTCCCTAATTACGTTGAGTTGAACAAAGGATTCCCTCAACTAATTAAGAAATGGATTCCCTTCCATTGGGACAATGCTTCTCAAAAGGTGTTTGATGCCCCAAAAGATGTGCTAGTTCGGGCATCTCTATTATACCCCCCAATTACCTGTGTGACTATTTCTTGTACTTGTTGTTTCCATTAATACTATAGCAATGGTATTGGACTAGGAAGATTATATAGGGAATGAACATCCCATCTATTGCTTAATTCAGAATCTCAATGATACTAAAATCAAGTATACCCACGTAGAAAATTTATCTTTGGTGGTCGTTCAAGTCATCCAAAGTTTTCATCATTATATATTGCTCTGGAAAACTACGGTCATTTTATATTGAAACCCTATGATATATATTTTGTCACGTAAATTACTGGGGGGGTACTCTAAATCGATCATTATCCTATAGGAGTTTGATTTGGAATTCATCAAATCTAAATAAAATAATTCCTTAGTTTTTGTTGAGCTAATATGCGGCCTTCCCTTTACTGATTCAGAATCAACATCTAAGGATTCCATCCCAGATGATTTTTTGTTTCTGATTTCGTCATCTGACCCATGGTATGGATACATTCTTATATATCTCCAGACCCATAATTTTTGATCTTATGCATCTCTCTCCGAGTAGCAACGCATTTGATACCAAATAAAGAATCACATCATCATCGGTGACACCCTTAATTGTTGTGGTATTGATATGGTTTTCTGAAAGTTCCTCACACATGAGGAGACCGAGAAATTCCTCAATGAATTCCACTTGAAGGCATGTGGTAGTGCCTTATCTGGTTATGCCACCGCATAGAATATCCTATGTGATGGTTAATTTTTGCCCATCATATTTCATGATTGTATTCTCGTTGTCCAAAAGTGTCATGCATGCAATATTTATGATCGTAAGACCCATGCTCTCCATGCTCCATTACATATTGTTATCGCCGCAGGTCCTTTTGCAAAATGGGGTATCGACTTCATGACATGTAACCCTCACTCGATTGAGGGGCATGGCTATATCATTGTAGCGGTAAATTATTTTACTAAATTGGTCTAGGCAACGTCTAAATTTAACAATACTAGTGAAACAGTTGCTTATTTTTTCTTCAATCATGTCATCACATGGTTTGGTGTTCCACAAGCCATAATCATGGATCATGGGAAGCACTTTCGCAATAAAATGATGATGGAAATAATTGTCAATATGGGACTCTCTCATGAAATTTCCATGGCCTACTACCCTCAGGCTAATGGGAAATTTGAGGCAATTAACAAAGTTCTGAAAACAATGCTTCAATGTGTAATATTACAAAATGGGGAAAGCAGTAATATAGGATACAAAATGGAAAGTAGTAGTGAATATCAATGCATAAACATGAGAGACCAATATGGAGTCATTTTATTAAACAAATCAGCAGCAAATAAACATAATACACTGTGGCAAAAATGATATGATATAGGCAAACAAGCCTCCAATGTCAAAGCACTCTCAAAAGTGAGATGTTGTTGCTATACAAAATGTTGGAGATGCTGCTACAACGCAGTCCTAATGAGAATAACTGCTGCTGAAATCATACAATTATATATAACAACTAATATATACCTCAAAGGATTCTATATATAAATAACAAGGCTCTATATCAACTTTCCAAGACAACCCAAGAGGTTTTCTAGAAAATACATCAAAATATAAATATGAGTTGCAGCCCTAGGGATGAAGGTTTCTTGCAAAAATGTAAACAGGAAGATATGGCTATAGCTGATGTATAAATACGTAGCTATTCTCCAATAGATCCTTCGGATGAAAGGTTGTCCCCTCCACTGAATAAATCACCTCCCAAATCAAACACTGCAACCACTACTGGAACTCCTCCCTAAAATAACACAGATCCAGACTGAAACAGCATTGTAGGGGATAAAAACACTCTGTCTTGGTGCCAAATATATCAATAATTCTCAAGGGTCTTCTTTCTGGCCCCCCAATGGAAGGAAACATTCCTCCACTAAAAAAAAGGTCAGAATCAACCCAAATCAACCCTCCATTGCTGCACCTTGCAACATAGCACAACGCTCAACAGAAATTGTGTTGTAGAAGAAAGATGGAGCTTGGCCTGATGTTGGGAATGTGGAAATGTAGTGCAAATAATTCTCCTAAGTGGTCACTTGAAGTTCCCCAAGGACGAAGGTGGGATTCCCACTTGGGAACATCCTTGTGCTAAAGAACACTGCAGTCTTAGCTAAACAGCTGAAGAGAGCAACTATTCATACATACCATACAAAAAATAATAATCAAACATGCCTTTTATGGCTGCCATCCCCTTCCTTATATGCTTGGTGAGCTTCCTCACCCTTGTCCCCACTCATTAAAGCCACTACTTCCATGCATGGAGTCTCCCTCCAAAACTACGATGTCCCTCGATGAATGTCACTCCTTCCATACCAGTGTTTTTGATTTAGTCAAAGTTGACCCAATCGCCATGCTCCAGCCCCTTTTCACACACAAGGGTGCTTAATCAAGCTACTATGATGATCTCCATTCGCATTAGCAGTGATTTTATTCCTACTAAGGAGATTTATGGGTCTCCATACCCTCTTACTCCTCTAACTAAGAAGAAAAAACAAAATTTAATATTCCAACTAGCTTAAAGCTAATTAGGAATATTACAGTCCTCCCCTCCCAAATGTTGCTTGTCCTCAAGCAACTGTAAAGGTGATTTTGCAACTCTTCTCCTCCATCCTTGGTGACACCTCCATGTGATAAGCTCTCCTCATGAACCAAGTGTTTCCCAATCAATCCCTCCATGAAATGCTCCTCTCAAGTACTCATGAGATTCCAATGACTCACCTCATAAGGAAACAAAAGATCCAATGTAACGATCATGGTTTTCCCAATGTTCCCCTTAAAACATGAAGCATAAGAAACATGGAGAAATTACTCCCCATGGGCACATTCAATCCTTGCATGCTTCCTCCAATCATCCCCACAATAAGAATAAGGACATAATCAATGTATGGGATCATAACCAAGGATGCATAAGCTGTCATATGTAATACTAGAGGAGGGTCATAGTCCCACATGTGTAGACAGTGTAGGATGTCTCCTGACTGCCTCCAAACATGATATAATAAGTGGTCTCCCCACCACTTTTTTGATACCATGACCCTCTCACAAGCTTGTAGAAGGTGAAGAATGTTTAGTGCCCATGGAGTACACCCTGAATGATATCTCATCTCCCTATACCCCTCTTAGGGAGTAACCATGCTCAACATTCTTTATGGCCCAAAGTTGACCATGATTTTATAAGGAAGAGTGCCCCCACTTGGAGCAATGGCCTACACATGGATGGTAAAGGAATGCAAATATTCATCAAGTAAATAATTATGCATAAAACATGATTCTTACCATATAATTTTCTCACACTAATGGAGTGGCCCATAGATATATCCTCTCTCATTCGCAAAGAGGAAAGAGGTGGTTGTGATAACTCCATCAAAGAGTTATATCTCTCCTCCATCTACACATCATCCATGAATCTCCTAATATGATGATGTATGATCTCCTCTTCAAATCCTTCCCAAGTGAACTTCTCCATGATGGTGTCATATGCTCTCATGGAATAAGTGTGGCTGAAGAGAAAATCTTCATGTGATGCATGTAGAAACTTTTCCTTGAGCTTGGATTCTCTAGATAAGAAGATCCTACTATGATAGTAGATGACCCCATCTCTTACTAAATATCCCTCATCTAGTAGTTGGTCATCAAGTATCATGCATGTAAGAATATCCTTGGAATAATCCACCAACGGCTGGGATTTCCAATAAGGATCTATCCTCCACAGTGAAAGTGTTGATGATATATGATATAAAACATTTTTCATGTGGTTTCCACCGTATTTGACATCTCCCATGTCAAAGTCACATATCAGGATGCTGTTATCCTTCCTCTACTACTCCTCTTGTAGTTGCCCATGCTCAAGTAAAGGTTGAAGCTTTTGGAGGTTAGTCTTCTGTCGGGTCTCGAAATTGCCACATTTTCATCATGTTTATCCTCACCATTCCTCACAATTTATCACCTCATTTAACCATTCATCATACCATTTTCATGGGTTCACCTCATTGCTTTCCAATTTATTTATTTTTAATATTATAAGAGAATGTGTGATTAATTATTGGAAAATTAACATATTTCATTAATATCTCAAATTTGTATGAGCTTTGTAAAGTGTGGGATTATTTTGAATAACTATTCAAAAATATTCTCAAATATTTCCTCCACCATTTCAAGAATTCAAAGGATAATTGTTTAAGCTTATTCCAAGGAGAAGATCATGAAGAAGGAAAAGATCATGGAGATTTGGATAACATATCTCATCCAATATTTGTGAGAGATGAGTGAGGGTTTGAAGGGATCATATTTTTTAATTATAGGGATATTGGTTGAGATAAAATTGGATTTGTAATTATGATTTTCTTATCTTGTTTTCAAAGCATTCATGTATAAATAGGAGTGCTCTCTCTCCAAGTGGAAGAGAGGAAGGAGGTAGTAGGAAAAACTTGAGACCTTGAGATTCTTATTTTCTGAAGTTAATTGAAGACAAAATTTATCATTTTATTATGCATGAGAGTTGAATAAGTTTTAGTATCTGAAATTACTCCCAGTGTGTGAGGCAAGGGTGGAGGGCCCCCACACTGAGCTAAGTACACTTCTTGGTTTAATTAGCTAGTTTTGCTTCATTTTTGTTCAATTAATTAGATGTATGAAGATTTAATATGTTTGTTGATGAATATAATTATAATTTCTATTCTGCATATGAAGGGGCAATCCAATGTTTAAGTTAAACATTCCTTCTATCTAATCAAGAGCTAGAACTAGAATTCATCTTTCCTGCTTTTAAATGATTTTTTGAAGTTCCTGTTTTCTAACAATGGTATTAATGATGAATGAATCTGTAATGAAGGACAACCAAGATCTCCTTAGTTAGGAGCCTCTTCAATTATTATTTCATGCATCTTTATCCATTTTTCATTAATGGTTTTTGGTTTCTAATTCATGAAGTAGTTTTGTAAGAGAAGGACAAACAAGATCTCCTAAGTTAGGAGATTCTTCTGCTGCTTGTTACATGATTGAATTAGAAATTATTTAGTTAAGATTTATATTTGTAATATGCATTTCCTTTATTAATAACAATTCATCTTATAAACTTGATTGTAGCTGAAATCCATATATTTTGGAGATGCTTCCAAGTTCTACAAACCCAGACTGATAATTAAATGCTTGTGTTAATTTACCCAGTAAATTGACCCAACATTTTGGCGTCGTTTCCGGGGAAGCATAATTCAACATAGTCAATTAGGAGGATAAAAAAAAACTACAAAAACCTAGTATTTCTTTTAGTTAAGTTTTCTTATGCCTAGAGATAGAGATTAGAAGGGTAGATTCATTAAACAAAACCCCCAACAATATATATATGTCTATGTCTATGTCTATGTCTATGTCTATGTCTCTCTCTCTCTCTCTCTCTCTCTCTCTCTCTATATATATATATATATATATATATATATATATATATATATATATATACATATATATATAAACAACAACTGCAAAATCCATTTTCCCAACAAGATCTAAAAAAACATGATGTTAAAGAAGACACTTAGAGAAGGAGGGTATGCCACCACAAGGATCTTCTTAAATCCTTTTCCACAATTTAGAGTGATCACTAGGGATGAAAATTCATTTCAGAAGTTGGAAGAGGAACAAAACATCCATGAAAAGGATCCACAAGAGGAAAACTTAGAATCTTCTTCTAGTAAAGAGATGAATGAGTCATAGATCACATGCGATGAAGATCAAACATTAGAACCTGAAATTGAAGAATTTCTAGCATGTATATCACAAGATCCCCTATGCATTAAAGATTTTGAACAAGTGACATATGAAGAATTTTGTGATATGACAACTAAGGAGAGCTAAGCAAACACAGATCATGTTAAAAATTGGTTTCAATTGACCATTAGGTCACAACACCACTCCATTTTTCAATATTCTTTCTCATAAAATCTTTATGATAATATAAATTTTCATGTCCAAGCACTCATTAAAGTATATTTTGCAAACTTGGATGTCATTTTACATCTCATCTTGTCACGAAAATGGATGCATTGGAAATTCTCCTATACTTGAAAGAATAATTTATTTTTCTGCAATAAAGTAGGTAGGATATTATTTTCTTCAGTTTCAAATAAGTATGCTCTCCTTGTGCATTTTTACACGATCTCGAGGATCAGAAAGTAGGATGTCTATAAACGTTTTCAAGAATAAATAAATTAAGGATTTGCAATATGCTTAACCAATTTCATATTTAGATTCGCGAATCAGGTTGTGTCCATTTGCTAATTTTTTTAATAAAATTTTCTAAGTTAGGGATACAATAAAATTTATTTTCTTTCTAATTTCTAGTTTTTAAAAATCAATAAAATGAAACAAAATAAATAAATAAAAGTCAAACTCATTCAAAACAATTATATATAATTATAGTTTTTTGAAAACCCTTTAAAAAATTTAAAACTCATTAAAAAAAATTAACAATAAAACAAAACAAATTAAAATTTAAAAAAAAATCGTATGAATAAAAAATATAAAAAAAACACCCCCAACCATTTAAAACATAACTATGTTAAAAATTATATTAAAAAAAAAACAAGATATTATCAACCACGCTGCATATAATAAAAGCAGAGGGTTGAAAACAATGAAATGAAGGTTCTTTCATAGAAAATAGTGTATGTGGTTTGAATAGGCCAAATCACGATTCCAAATCTGGCTTTTTGCTCTGGCTCCAATGTTGAATCCGCCTCATCCTGCAAATAAAACTTTAATGCGCAACCATCCGATATTTTTCTTAATTGTCATGATAATTGGGCCGTCGAATTGTTCAACATATCTGGTTTTCTTGGCGTAAAAATGTTTGATAGGTGTGGCAGAATGATTAAAAACTAGGGTTTGACAACAACGAAAGTGAACAAAGTTGAGATCTGGTGTTTCTTTCTCTGCTGCTTCAAGCTTCAACCTCAAATTGAACCTGCAAATAAAAATCAAACATCAATCCAAGCCTTAGTGCAATCATAAGCGATGGATTTTTACTTAGTCGAAGCATCGAGACCGCAAGCTATTATTTCGAGGAGTCGAGGAGGGCAGTGGTCGAATCGAATCAAAATTTATGATAGAAGCCTGGTAGTTGGTTCCGAAATTGAAGCACCAGTGTGTCGAGAAGTTTTGGTTTGGTGTTACAATTGTCAAAAGAAGAGCACAATATTGAGAGTAGCAAGATTTGCAGGGACGAAATCCTTGGGAAGCAATGAGGAAAATCAAGATTCTATTCGAGAGGATCGTGCCAAGATAGTCGAATCTGATTTTTTTTGTCACTGGATTGAATGAGTAAATCGCGCCAAGATATTATTTATTGTTATCCATGTCATCAAATATGGAAGATTATCCGAGGTTTGTTGATGGAGGATCTGAAAGAAAAAGGACCTCCAATGTCATGGAGTCAATGCACAGACTGGAGACGTACAGGCTTGCAAGGTTGTTCCGAAGGCAATTGATGTTACATTGAAATACCAGTCGAGCTGGAAAAACTCCTGATTTAGAGAGAAGACCTTGAACTATATCATAGGGCTGAGCACCCACAGACATCCAGTACTTAGCTCTTTCAGAATTTATTTTTAGGCACTTCTCATCATCCTTACCAGCCAGAGGGTCATAGTAGCCCAAAGTCTCGATCTGCTTCCCATCTCGACGTCCCCTGCCATTGGCCACGACTATTCGGTAGATTGGTTGTTTCATGCGTCCTATTCTCTTCAATCACAAATGCACACCCATCTCTTCGCTCTGCTCTACTCCTCTCCCGCTCAAACGATTGTGTAAATCTTGTTGTGATGGATTTGTAGCTCAAGAGCTCAGGGTAGTTCTATCATCTAGGATGTAGGTAAACCCTCGGATACAAATGAATTATTCATTATTGATCAGTTCCTCCAAAATAATATTGAGTGAGAGCTATAAAAAGGCGATATAGTGTCTGAGCTGATATGTCCATTGTAGAGGGAATCACCTCGAAATTCTATACTATATGCATGTGAAAGTGGAGTCGACAGAATGGGCGCAGGAGGAGGCAAGATGAGGTTCTTGTTCCTTAATTTTACTTATACCATATCCCTATTCTATTATGATATCATGTCTTTGAATATGATATTTAATGAATCAACTGGAGCGAGGGTACGAATCTGAGCATTATAAGTGGGCTAGAGGTTAAGAGAGCAGAAGAGGAACCTAGTTACAACTTCAAAGATATATCGCCAATTGCTAAGTTCTGAAATAGTTACTTCTGAGCGAGAGTATCATAGTGCCATTTTATGATAATAATAAAAACTCAAGATGGTATCAACATGGAAAGAAATAAAAAGAGCATTCTCCCTCGTTGGAAATTATCAATCATGACCTATCTCGGAGTACATTGCTTAGTTTAAATCAGAGGGTGGATTTATAAATTTTTATCATCCATGATTTAGAGAGAGAGATTATTAAAAAAAAAAATTCACAGATGGACATTTCATAAAACTCTTGAAAACAATTTTCCGGGAACTTGCACGCAAAAGCAACCATTTTATTAAGTTGCTACATTTATTTTTTTCAAAAGATCTTACAGTTTTCATGTAGGAATTGTATTGAGCTTTAACAGGTATGGATACGATCCAAGATTATGAAGACGAGATCTCCAAAGATCACATGCATCATTGAAGCAAGGAGGCATTAAAAATTCATTACAAATGTCGTGACATTTTCCATTATACAAAAACCTTTTTGCGCCACGATATGTTTTATCCATATTTCTCCTTGAAAGCTCATTATTCATTCATATTGGAGTCCACTGCTTCATAGCCTTATCCATCACGACTTCACACATAACTAATTTTCTGGGTTGCAAACATTTTCGCCTTCTTTTAAGTTCATCTTTTTACCTTACAAATAAACCATCAAACTCTCTACATTGCCTTGAATTTCTTGCCATAACAGCGATTTGACTATGAGATCTTTTATCTATAGTCCTACCAATCATTTTGTACAAACTCGCGTTAACTGATGTGGGATTCCTTAAGGCCCACCTTTCAACAAGTCTTGACCCATCGACCTCAGCACCTTATCTAGGATAAATACAAGAGTCATCATTAGTACTTGGAGGCTTGTATGCCCTAATAACAAGTTCTCTCATTGATAGTCATGGGAATCCATCAATGTGCCTTGATCGTTGGATCTTGCAAGTGGCTCGATATCAGATCATTTATTCGCACTTCGCAAGATGTAGTTGGGTACCTTGGCACTCATTTACATCAATGGTGAGTTTTCCTCACGTTAGTTAATGACATCCATTAATGGTCGGTAATCCAATGAATTATTTTCATGCTCCACATCTACACATTCATTTGCATGACTAGAATTGTACCATCGGGTTTTTGAAGTAGGTGAAGACTATATATTTTTCATGACTCATTCGGCAGTTACAACAACATTCCTTCAACCATATGAGATTACGAAAATTCTACTTTCAGAAACCATCTTCTGATTTATACAACCAAGCAACACTTCAAATTCATTCACTTCATCCAGTAGCATGATATTCACATGATCCAATGCCATGATATTTTCCTTATCCAGCAACAATAGAAACTAAATTTATATTGCATATTTCATCAACTGTTTGGGTAAGTGAAGGTATTTTATTTTCTAATTTTAAATAAAACAATTTCTTACATGTTGAAAATAAATGAACTTGGAAAATTCCCTCACCATATTACATCATATTTCACCATTTCGTAAACATAACAAATCTTCATTTTTTTTGTGGGGGGGGGAGGAGGGGGGATATTCATTATCATTTCATTCCATTCATCACCTCACATATTGTCAACCAACATGACTCTTCCAAACTACACTTCGTTACAATTGATTTAAATACATTGATATCTATTTTGGCATGATTCAAAAATATGAGAAAATGTTTTTGTATGCTTATTAATGAGATATCATTTTCAGTACATGTGTTAAAAAAAAAGAGAAGAAAGAAAAGAAATGAATGTTGTTAACATAAGAACCAACATTTGTTATATTCATGGTTGTTAACACAAGAACCAACCATAGAAAATATCAGTTGCAGTATATGTATTCTACATCCTAGAATGATACATTGTTAGAAACCATAATCATGCAAAGCCAAAAGTTTTTAATCCATACAAGGTTGCGTGAGGACATGCAACAAGTTGAGATAGGGGGTATGTTGGATCTCATAATTGTCACATTTTCATCATGTTTATCCTTGCCATTCCTCACATTTTATCACCTCATTTGACCATTCATCATACCATTTTCATGGGTTCACCTCATTTTTTTCCAATTTATTTATTTAATATTATAAGAGAATGTATGATTAATTATTATAAAATTGAAATATTTAATTAATATCTCAAATGTGGATGAGCTTTGTAATGTGTAGGATTATTTTGAAGGATTATTCAAAAATATTTTCAAATATTTCCTCTACCATTTCAAGAATTAAAAGGATAATTGTTCAAGCTTATGCCAAGGAGAATATCATGGATATTTGGATAACATATCTCATCCAAGATTTGTCAGAGATGAGTGAGGATTTGAAGGGATCATATTTTGTAATTATAGGGACATTGGTTGAGAGAAAAGTGGATTTGTAATTATGACTTTATTATCTTGTTTTCAAAGCACTCATGTATCAATAAGAGTGCTCTCTCTCCAAGTGGAAGAGAGGAAGAATGTAGTAGGAAAAACTTGAGACTTTGAGATTCTTATTTTCTGAAGTTAATTGAAGACATAATTTATCATTTTCTTATGCATGAGAGTTGAATAAGTTTCAGTAGTTGAAATTAATCCTAGTGTGCGAGGCAAGGGTGGAGGCCCCCCACACCGAGTTAAGTACACTTCTTGGTTTAATTAGCTAGTTTTGCTTCAGTTTTGTTCAGTTAATTAGATGTATGAAGGTTTAATATGTTTACTGATGAATCTAATTCTAATTTATATTCTACATATCAAGGGGAAATCCAATTTTTAAGTTAAACATTCCTTTTATCTTATCAAGAGCTAGAACTAGAATTCATCTTTCCTGCTTTTAAATGATTTTCTAAAGTTCATGTTTTCTAACAATGGTATTAATGATGAATGAATCTATAATGAAAGACATCCAAGATATCCTTAGTTAGGATCCTCTTCAATTATTCTTTCATGCATCTTGGTCTACTGTTCATTAGTGGTTTTTGGTTTCCAATTCATGAAGTAGTTTTGTAAGAGAAGGACAAACAAGATCTCCTAAGTTAAGAGCTTCTTCTGCTGCTTGTTACATGATTGAATTATAAATTATTTAGTTAAGATTTATATTTTTAATATGCATTTCCTTTATTAATAATAATTCATCTTCTAAACTTGAATGTAGTTGAAATCCATATATTTTGGAGATGCTTCTAAGTTCTACGAACCCAAATTGATAATTAAATTCTTGTGTTAATTTACCCAGTAAATTGACCCAACATCTTCCATGGGAAGCTATCACCTATCCAAAACTTCCTGAGTTTGTCCAATGTATGCATGAGTGGCCACCATCCTCTACCATGTGTGGAATATTTCTCCCCAAGTGAGAATATCTTCTGAGCCTCCAAAGTCAAGGAGTAGTCTCCTTGCACCATGATGGTGCCATCCTCCATCCTTAAATCATCCTCTCTCAGCACAATATGTGGGGTGAGAGTGGGTAATGATGATATTGGGAGAATTTATCCCTCCTCCTTGAGCCTACCCAAGACTCTCTGCAATGTGTCATGACCTCCCAATTTTCCAACTCCTACTGGATCTATGAGTGGTGCAACATGTTGTGATACATTTCTCACGAACTCCTGATCAGGTGGCCTCCCAGGTGGAATGCCACTAACTGTAATGTCTCATGGGCCAAATTTATATACATAACTGATAGGACTATGAGGTCCTTGCTTCCATTGTGCAAATCCAACTCTTTTTTCTGTGTGGAAGCTATCTGTGAGGGATATGTGTGCATGCCCCTAATCTTCTTATGTTTACCACTCTTTCTATCCATCCACTCCATCTGAAAAGTCTCCCAATCTATGGTTACATTCCCCAAGGTAATCAACCACTGCACACCCAATACCACACTGGTGTCAGGTATGTCAACCACAAAAAAGTGATCAGTCAATGTATATGTCCCCATCGTGACAGATAAAGATGGAACATAATGCATGCACTACATAGTTCTAGCTCCTGGGACCAAAATTAAAAATCCCTCAAAATCATCAGTGGGTATTTCCCTCCTCTGCACTATCTGGGAATCAATAAAGTTATGGGTAGCCCCATTTCCAATCAAAGCTGAAACCCTCTGATCCTAAATGGAACCTCGAACCCTCAAGGTTAAGTACTTGGGTACTCCTCTCAATGATGCAATGGCCCCTCCAATCGTAGAAAATGTCCATTCCCACCTCCTGGTGGTGGTGGATCCTCTCCTGCTATCCCAACACTGTGACCTCCTTCTAGTTCTTATTCGTCTTCCTCCTCATCTTTTGAAAAGACCTCTATATAGCTTTCCTTTCCTGATGCACATCTATGTCCAGGTGCCCATGATTCTTGGAATTTGAAGAAAAGCTTCCTTCTCCTCAAGTCTCTTCGGACATCATCACTAAGAGGTACTTTGTTTTGGCCCTCCTTTGAAGGATGAGCCTTCTCATCTTTGCCCTTTGATGGAAAAGTGAGATTTTTCTGAAATGTTGCCTTTTCTCTTGGCAAGGCATCTTGTAGATCTCTAGCCCTCTCAATGGCACCTTGAAGGGTAATGGGTTTGGTAGATTTAACCAACCCATGTAGAGGTTCTTCTAGCCCATCAATAAACATACAAACCCTTTTGTTGTAGACAAATTAGGAACCATAATAGAAATTTTTAGAAATCTAGAAATATAAGTTTTTTGATTACCTGATTGTTTGAGCTTAGCTATCCCAATTAACGGTTCCTCCAGGTCTCTTCAATCAAACCTATCCACCAACCTCCTTGTGAACTTTGAATATGAAGTCACATTGGCATGACCCAATGTGGAAATTCCATGAAACTACCAATCATGTGCTTCACCCTCAAGGTGCAGCACTGCTATTTTGATGGCCTCCATCTCTGGTACTTGGTTCAGCTGGAAGTAGATTTCTAGCTTCTCTACCCATGATTTTGCAGTGCACTTTGATGACCCATCAAAAGTGGGTAAGAAAAATCTGCCCATAGTTCGGTGAAGATCATTGTGCTGTATGAATCCTCCACCTCTATTGTGATGTCAGAGTCTCCTATTATCCTTGATCTGAAAGAACTCTTGAAAGCTCAAATGGTCCTTGAATCTCTGATATTAGGACTCATACTCAAGAAAATAGTCTTCAATATTTTCTTGTTCTTGAAACCATCCATTTCCCACTGCTCAAAGTGTAGGCATTGTAGAGTGTTGGGAAACCTGCTGCTTCATTGGTTGATCACTCCAGTGATGATAAATGCCAGAGTCTTCTCCATGTGGAAACCCTTTAGGGGATTCCTTGTGTCTATCCATCCACATCTCCCTTATTTCTCTTGCAATATCTTACATAGTTCGAAGAATAAGCTTGGGATACTCCTTCTCATCTTCTCCCGATAAGGGAGTTTTTCCTTTGTCTTCTTTATCATATGTACAATAATATATATATTTTCTTATTTTGAGATACCTCTTATCTCTATCTGTGAGAGGATCTCCTTCTTCTGCTGACATATTGGTTTAAGATGCACAAGCTGAGCCAAGATTATGTTTTGGTACCACTGTAATATTCCTAAATGGGGAAAGCAATAATATAGGACATAAACATGGAAAGTAGCAGTGAAGATCAATCCATAAACACGAGAGACCAATATGGAGTCATTTTATTAAACAAATCAGCAGCAAATAAGCACAATACACTATGGCACAAATGATATGATATAGGCAAACAAGACTCCAATGTCAAAGCACTCTCAAAAGTGAGATGTTGCTACTATATAAAATGTCAGAGATGCTTCTACAAAGCAATCCTACGGAGAATAACTGTTGTTGAAATCATATAATGATATATAAAAACTGATATATGCCTCAAAGGATGCTATACATAAAGAAAAAGGCTCTATATCAACTTTCTAAGACAACCCAAGAGGGTTTTTGGAAAATACATCAAAATATAAATATGAGCCGCAACCCTAGGACTGAAGGTTTGTTGCAACAAATGTAAATGGGAAGATATGGCTGTAGCTGATGTAGAAATATGTATATTTTCCCCAATATATCCTTTGGATGAAAGGTTGTCCCCACCACTGAAGAAATCACCTCCCAAATCAAACACTGCAACCACCCGTGTAGCTCCTCCCTAAAATAACATAGATCCAGACTGAAATTGCATTGCAGGGATAAAAAGACTCCGGACTGGTGCAAAATATATCAATAATGTGCAAGGGTATTATTTTCTGGCCCCCCAATGGAAGTAAACCATCCTCCACTGAAAAAAAGCTCAGAATCAACCCAAATCAACCCTCCACTGTTACACCCTCCAACACAGCACAACCCTCAACAAAAACTGTGTTGTAGAAGAAAGATGGAGCTTGGTCTGATTCTAAAATGTGGAAATGTAGTGAAAATACTTCTTCTAATTGGGCACTCAAAGTCCCCCAAGGATGAAGGTGGGATTCGCGCTCGGGAACACCCTTGTGCTAAACAACACTGCAATCTTAGCTAAACAACTGAGGAGAGCAACTAGTCATATAGACCATAGACAAAATAATAATAAAACATGCCTTCTATGGCTACCATCCCCTTCCTTATATGCTTGGTGAGCTTCCTCACCCTTGGCCCCACTCATTAAAGCCACTACTTCCATGCATGGAGTCTCCCTCCAAAATTGCACAGTTTTCTGAAGTTGTAATTCATCCAACATCTATTTTTAGTGGAGGAGAATGGAGGAGCTAGATCTTGAGATTTTAGCCCAAGGATCTAGTGAAGGGATCAAAACTTATTACATAGAGCTGATTTTGCATCATTACAGTCATCATCTCGTCAGTTCATGCAACAGATATGCATACCCAGCAACTACATAGTACAATCCTTAAGAGGGTTATTTTCTTAGATTTGTAGATCTAGAAAATCATTTCTGGGTTATCTTGGGTATCCATCATAGAGCCCAGATCTCTAGTTTCAACATCATCAAAGCTCCATCATGCCTAGATATGACTGCAGTTGTAGTCTCAATAGTTGCAACATGGATAGCGCATTTTATCTTCCAGCAGTCTAGTAGTTACGCAGTCCCTCTTGTGGGCTCATTTCAAGGTCATTCTAGGCCATCTATTTAGCTTGAGTGTCTCATATTTTGAGCACTGTTGTACTTTCTATTCACCTCCCATATAATAAAATGGATCAGATTTTTTGTACATTCGAATGTTGTATTTAGATTATTTTTTTACTTTTCTCCAGTTCTTATATTGTGTTTCAGTATTACTGCATTCTCCCTTTTGGGATATTACAGTGGTATATTACGATGTGTGATAGGGGTCCATCGATTGGATTGGAATTTGATTATTTATGCTTCCTTGTGGGTGTACTGAACCTTTGATAGGATTTCTACTGGATTCATGCATTTCCAACTGGGCTATGGTCTTGAATAAATCCCTCCAATTGAATGTGAGGTTCCATCACTAAAACTAGTTGTAGAACTTATTCCTTCCGCTTTCGTAGAAGAGGAACGTATCTTATATTTAACCCATTTATATGAGACTCGTCTAGATGCTTCTATCACTAATGAATCCTATAAGAAACATGTCAAGGTGAAATATGAAAAAAATTTCAAGCCTCATGACTTCTCAGAAGGATACCTTGTCCTTCTATACGATCAAGAGTCTAACAAATTAGGATAAAAAAAAATTCCAACCTATGTGGCTAGGTCCATATATTGTAAAGTGTGTTCTTGCTAGAGAGGCCTATGAGCTAGTTTATTTTGACAGAGTTCCACTGGCACAGCCTAGGAATGGGTTGTACCTCAAGAAATATTGTGCTTGATCTATTGCATAGTGAACTATGTACATACTATATATATGTGTGTTGTGTGTGTTTGCAGTGTGTCTCTTCATATATTCCTATAATTTATGTTGATCTTGTTTACGTTTGGTTTGCATATGTTAGTGTCCCTTGAACTGTATGTCATTCATGTTTATGGTTCTTTTTGTAGTACTCAGAACATATATTCCGCGACGCGGGCTACATTTTCTAAAAATGGCAAATTAGTGAGTCTACAAGGAATTTGTATCGGTTACTCTACCAACAACATCGTTGAGTAGCATAGTGGTCGAGCTATTGTCTGAAGTTATTTCATATGGTCTCTTCCATCTAGTCATCATACTTGACTTACAGCTTGTGGTACTAAAACTAGCTAATGTATATTTGGTTAGAATTCCTACCATCCTTCGCATGTTCTTAAGGTTTCACCTTCTAGAAATACATTTTCATTTCATCTAATATTAACATATTTCTAGATATCTAAATGCACTAATAGATGTGCTAGCTAATCATGTTTTGGATAGACATTTGTAATGAATGTAAATAAGTTTCAATACACATCAAATCCATTGAAAGTGATCATAGGAACACAAAAACAGTAAAGATATATATATATATATATATATATATATATAGAGAGAGAGAGAGAGAGAGAGAGAGAGAGAGAATTTTTTTTTACAAAATTTGTTCCCAGACACATATGGCCACATGGGCCATATAAAAAAATACATGAAAATATGATTATGAGCTCCCCCAATAAACTTGTCATAGTGCTCATGATAACATGCCACTGCACGAGCTATATTGCACAGTAGCCGATCAATATGGCTAGACACTTTGATAGTGTGGCGTTGAAGTCACATAGGAATTTGGTTGATCACGGTCTCATATATCATGTGTGTCAACCCCTCCATGTGGTGCTCCACCTCTGTTAGGTTCTCGGCTACATTGAGATCATGTAGTGCATCCTGTCCAACCCCAGCAACCTGTACTGTTGTACTTCCTACTGTGGATCTCCTGCATGACAGAGATATCAATCACCTATAGGTATGGTCCCAATATCTGCATGAACAAATCAACAATTTAATTCTCGGAAACATAAAAAACACAAAAAAAAAATGTAAAACTTAAATGGTTAAAATATATTACCTATCTCATCCCATTTCTCACCCTCATGAAGTATGAGCTCAGGTTCTCCACAAAACTCCATCCCTACATATGGGTAACCATTGATCATAATGAATTCTCTACGCAACCATATGAAGTATTCTGGTGAGAAACTGATCACTGATGGACCTGCATGTCAGCACATAAGATTTATCCACCTCCTCATCTGTGGAACCCTCAGATCAATGTGCTCGAGAATGATATGTTGAGGTTTTAAAAATGAAATTCGTATAGGGAAAAAGAGATCAATATTCAACCATAACCAAATTTTCTAAATTTTCCCTCCCTTGCTTTAGACATTTGTTCTTTCATATTGACCAGCACTCCCTCACTCAAGTTGAAGACTATTAGATCCAAACATTCCAAACCAGGCTACATGTATGATCTATTGGCCACATGAAGTGATGAGATGCCAAACAATCTGGAAATGATGAATAGGATTGTTCTTCATGGAAAATGGGTTGCATATTTTCTGTTAATTTTTTCCATCCCTATTTGATTGGGCTCAAGGTCTGCAATGAGCGGTAATATAGTCTTTCATTGTTTCTCCACCCCTTATCCCAGCTAGGAGATATATGAGGGCACCTATCATGGATAAACTTGTCAGAAAATATATGTCATATACCTTTATCTCGAGCATATTTTCCCATAACCTGAATGTCTGTGCTTTCACATCCCATGAATGAATAAGGTACTCTAGTAATTCCATCTATTGCCTCATACCAGGTAACTAGAAAAATTCAATAATCGACAGCCTTTAAGTGTTTGGATGGTAGAATGATCATTTGTTGCATTCATGTTGTGTTCTTCGTGTTTTGAACAAATTATTTTAACCGAGGAGCATACTTTTATAAGTTTTTTGAGATTTGTAAACTCACAAAAAAGGAACCCCTTTGTTGAAAAGTGTAACTAGGTCGGTCTTCATATTGACTATGTAATTATGAATTTATGTAAAGTAGAAGAAAAAGATAATAAAATGTATTTTTGTTTTACTTGCTTCATGGGTTTCATGAGCAAGATTTTATTATAGGTTTATAGACTTCTTCTTGATGTCTATTAGGATTTATCTTCTAGATATAAATGTCTTTAAGAGTCATATTCATGAAGAGTCCAGTAAAATATGCTCCATGATCTTGGCTATATACCGTGACGAAATGGCTCATTAAAGATGGAATAATATACCATTATAAACAGTGAACAAATTGTCCTTCATGTCGGCCTATAATCAGTTATGAAGTTGGCATACTATCTTGTTGGAAGGTCGGCCCAAAGAGAGTGAGACAGCTCATTTATATATATATATAACTATCCTATGGATCATTTGGAACATAATAAAGTGTGGATCACTCAGAACTAGCGTGGATATTAGAAGGGATTCAAGTGTCGAATTCAGAAAGGGTTCAATGCAGATTAAAAGGTCAATGCTATCTAACAAAGAACCTACATTGATTTGACATGAACAGAATGTTGGAATAAATAATGAGAGGGGGGGGGTGAATTAGTATTTAGAGCTGACTAAGAAATTTTAATTTTTCTTTCTTAAAACCATATGCTATTTTACTGAATCCAACTTGTATGTTCAGAGATCTTATTGCATCATTCACTCATCAGATGTTAAGTAGTAAGCATGAACATAAATAACAGAACAAACCATCAAACATAAGCAACACATATGAACACTAGTATTTAAGGTGGAAACCCAATTCGGGAGAAAACCACCACTGCTGTTATCTCAATCTTCAATATTTATTATAAAGAAAACTTCTTACAATTTTATGCTGGCACAGAATTATACCAGCACGCAGGCACCCACCTATAGAAGGCTACCACCTTCTCTCATTTTCCAGTCACCACTGGAAGGGAGCTCCAACCCCCTGATTTAACACCAGTTTGTGGAAAGCTTTCACTTTCCCACTAAAGGCTTCAACCCTCAGATCTACCACCTTTCTCTTAATTTCTTCATCAGATTCGCATCGGATCTTCATGAATTCATTCCTAGAGATTCATCATTTCTAGATATAAAGATCATATCCATAGGTGCATCATATATTTAGATTCATTAGAGACAGAGTTCGATCATATAGATATCTCTTCAAAAAAAATTTCATTAACAACCCCTTAATCTGCACACCCACTGTAGTATAATCCTCTTCTCCTTATATAGTTTAGCCTTTATCAATACCATGAGTAGAAAACCACTCAACCGCTAATGGTATTCATATTAAAAATCGAACCAATCCAAATTGAAATCCCAATATTCATTCTTTCATACATGAATCGTCCCAAAGGTAATCTTTATCTCCGCCAAATAATACTATAGCCAAGATTAAGAAACATTAATGTGCTGCTGATGGTTTTCTTCCTTTTATTGGATTTTTATTTATCAAATTCGTGGAATTTTATAAATAAATATTATTCACAACTTTTATATAAAAGAAATTTATATTAATAACCAGTGCTTTTATCAAATGGCTTTTAAATAGACCTTTGGTTCCAGCCCCACATACATAATCGATGGCTCAATCAATATAATTTAAAAACTTAGGCCCATCACTAACGATCGTTTCCATCTGACGGCGGAGATCACATCGCTCGGTCTTCAGATGATTTGACAGATATCGTTCATTGACGATGCACTTATGATAATGCACGATGGCACGTCGTTCATTGGGTAACTTTCGCACATCTATAGCAAATGAACACCGTTCGATGACCCCTTCCTAGATCAACGTCATTTAATAATATCGCTCGGCATCTTTGGTCGAATTTTAACGTGCAATGGCGCAGTTTGATAGCGGTTTTCGTGGGTCCACCTTTGCTACGTGTCAACGTTTCTATGGAATCTCTCCCCAACCAGGAAATACTGCCTATCACCGAAGGGTGGTGCGATGAAACTCGGAAACCGCCTTCACTGTTCACTTGGTCATGGTTTCGTGCCTCCACGCAAGGTTCCGTTGCACTTCCTTTTGTTACGTTCTACCTCTTTCCTTCCAGGTTCCGTTCATGATTTCAAAAATTTAGTTCGTGTTCCATCGAGAGTTCAATGCCAAATGCTCTGTTTTAGTTCTTCCGCATTATAACTGATTTTCTCTCTCTCCTTGTTCCTTTCTCCATGAAAGCCAGTCAGCTCCTTACCACATAACTTTGTTCATATCATATATTCAACGAATATATAACTCCACTGTCTACCAGTTTGGATACTCTGTCGACCGTATTAACATCGGTTCCTCGAACAACATACAGAGCACCATTAATCCCCTCATAGGTTTTCTTACTTATCACGGATTTCAATTATCCTCCATCAGGATGTATACATATGTTCACACATGAATTAATTCCACAGGGACTCAAATATCCTTCCTATTGAATTCAATTTTCTTCTTGACTGATACTGCTCTCTGTAGATGCATTCTTTCTCTGTTCTTCTCTGATGACCTTTGTTTTCTGCTAGAATTCTTTTCTTTGTTCCTAGTTACTATTTCAGATGCCAATTCCTTTGCCACTTCCTTTGCCATCAATGACAATATTTCCAACAATCTCCCCCTTTGGAATTGATGGCAATACTCTTCCTCTGATTGTCTTATAGAAGCCCCTTTTTGCTTTTCCTCCCCCTTTGACATCAATGGCAAAGATTGATCAAGATCCTTTGAACCGACAGTACCATGCTCCCCCTGAGATCATGCTGCATCTTCAAATATTATATAGCAAAAATTACTTATAAATGCCAACAATGCATCTTTTTCATATGACCAATGCTCCCCCTCAGCTTGTGCATTCAGAGATGCCTAAAAACACCTCACAACCAATTTAATCTTCTGTATTTAAGTGGATCTGATCTTCTGCATGGCAGAGACTACTCCCAGTTTCTATCTGAGATATTCGAACGCTTTCCTGGGTAGAGGTTTGGTAAATATATCAGCAATTTTCTCTTTGGAGGGAACATACTCCAATTTCACCTTTTTTTCAAGCACTTGTTCATGTAAGAAGTGATATTTGATGGGAATGTGCTTGGTCTTGGAATGCATAACAGGATTGTTTGAGATATTGATGGCACTTGTATTGTCACACATAATGGAAATAGGAGGTGAACATTTGATTTGAAAGTCTTATAAGGTTTGCATCATCCAGAGAAGTTGAGTGCAACATTATGCGGAAGCCACATATTCTGCTTCTGCTATAGATAAGGCAATAGAGCTCTGCTTCTTGCTGAACCAAGATACTAACCGGGGCCCCATATAGAATGCACCACCACTAGTGCTTTTCCGATCATCAACATTTCCAGCCCAATCTGCATCAGTGTATGCATGAAGAGTAAGATCAACATTATTTGGATACCATAGTCCAAAGTCTTGATTTCCTTGTAGATATTTGAATATTCTTTTCACAGCCTGAAGGTGGGACTCTTTTGGATTAGCTTGGAATCGTCCAACAATCCCAATTGCATGCATAATGTCTGGTCTTGTCCCAGTGAGATAAAGTAGACTTCCTATCATAGATCTGTATTCTGGTTGATTCACCGTGGGGGAATCATCATTAGAACTGAGATTACATCCAGTTATAATTGGTGTACTTACAGGTTTGCAATCTTCCATGCCATAATTCTTCAAGATTTGCTTAAGGTATTTTGCTTGTGATAAGAATATGCCATATGTTGCTTGTTACACTTGCAAGCTAAGAAATAATGTTAGTTCCCCAAGTAAAGACATTTCAAATTCTTGCTGCAAATCAGAAGCAAATTTCTGATTCATAGACTCTTCATTAATTCCAAAACTGATATCATCAACATATACAACCACAATCAATAGTTTGTCATTTTCATTTTTTGTGTATAAGTTGTTATCAAAAGACCCCTTTGAAAATCCTTGTTGATGAAGATATTTGTCAAGACGATAATACCATGCCCTTGGAGCTTCTTTGAGACCATATAGAGCCTTTTTAAGTCTACAAACAAGTTTTTCATCATTTCCCAAAATGAATCCTTCTGGTTGTTCTATATAAACTTCTTCTTCTAGATCACCATTGAGAAAAGCAGATTTAACATCCATTTGATAAACTTTGATTTGTTGAAAGCTTGAAAAAGCAAGAAACATTCTTATGGCTTCAAGTCTAGCTACAGGGGAAAAAGTTTCTTCAAAGTTTATACCTTCTTGTTGAGCATACCCCTTGCAAACAAGTCTAGCTTTATTTCTTATAAAATCCCCATTCTCATTTAACTTATTTTTGAATATCAATTTAGTTCGAATGACATTTTTTTCATGAGGTCTTGGTACTAATTCCCAAGTGTGATTATTTTCAATTTGATCAAGCTCTTCATTCATGGCTTGAATCCAACATTCATCTTTGCTAGCTTGACTGACATTGTGTGGTTCAATAGTGGACAAAAATGCCATATTGCTAGAAGATACCACAAGAGTCCTTCTTGTTTATACACCTGATCCCTTTTCTCCCAAAATTTGAGATTCTGGATGATTCTTTTGAACATATCTGGATGGAGCTTTTTCAGATAAATCATCCTCGGGTTCTTCATTGGGTTCACTATCTATATCATTCCTATTTGATGTAGAAGGATATATATCATCATCGTCTTCATCTGTTGTTTGTTTTTCTTCTTTTGGAGCAGCAGGAGACTCATCAATAACAACATAAATACATTCAAAAATCTTCCAAAGTATTTTATTGTAACATTTATATGCTTTACTCCTAGAGGAGTGTTACACAGTAATTTGTCACCGTCCCTACCATTCCCCGTCCCGCACAATGGAGGACCCATTTTGTGACCTGTGAACATTGTCATGCCTTGAAAACATCATCAATGCATTCCTCTAAGCATGAGCTTCATTTTCCCTAAAGACATCTTCTTGCAAAAATCATGAAAATCATCCCTTTTTGCATTGGCGCGGGCAGACAGTTCAGCACTCGCGCCAATGGGGAAAATCCTGCAAAGAGGCCGCGCCAACTGGCGCTCTATCCCAGAGCAGTAGTTGCACTAGCCAATTTAAGGAGTGTTTTTAAAATAAAGATGGCGGAAGTTGAGTTTCAACAAACTCAGAAACCACTGCCTATCTTGAGTTGGAAGGTTTGGCTACGGGAGTTCTATGGAAGGGAAGTGGTTTTTCCACCTCCCATGGAACCTTCCTTGTTGATAGGGCCAATCCCACAATAATAGGGATCCCAACTCCCTCCTTCCCCATCTATAAAAGCTTGCCTATTGCCATGGCAAGCTAGTCTTGAAGTGCCTAAGCTCTGAATCTCCATATTCCCAAGGGCCTTTGTGTTGTAAAGAATCCTCTTCTTCCCTTAAGGCTGACTCAAGTAAGGAGACCATTGTCACGAGACTCTGGAGAGGTTTCCCCTTTCCTTTGGCGAGCTTTGCGAGACGTGGACGACTGGAAACCCGTCCGAAGGAGACCGCGACGTCAGAACTTGGTTGTAATCTTTCTTCGCTGGTTATTTAATAGATGATTATGATTATGGTTCCACTCCATTCAATGATATTAATATGAAGTAATATCGCTTCGATATTATGATTACATACAGTGATACTTGTCTGTTTGTTTCTTGCATGTGCAGGTGTCCACCCACGGAGATCGTTGGAGGATCGTGATCTGCCGAGGCTGAGGAACGAGAACGCTCTCTTCTTCAGATCATAGCGTTGGAATCCAGGTAGGCTTCCATCTTTAGTCTTTTCATTACGTAACTAGGAATTTGATTCTTGCTGATTGTTGCTAGACCTATAAAGTGGCTTCGTGAGATCACCTCTTTCCGTGGGGGATTTACATCTCAACAGTTTGGCGACTCCACTGAGATTAAATCACGGATTTCTTGTCTGGACACGTTATTTTGTATTTTAACTGCTTGATAAGGCTGGAATTGTAGGTTCTTTAACATTGTTTACTTCATGGTTTTGCTTAGTATATTGATGGCTTAGAATGGTTCAACTTTTTGTTTTTGGGCGAAAGCTTCATTGTGGCGCTTTTGCAGCTTCAGCTTGATCAACCAATCAGCATGTTGCTTTTGTTTAGCCCTAGCCAATTGCTTTCTGGTGCCAGTTTCAGCCTTACAGTCGCGCCACTCCTGTAAGGTTTTTGAGTTTCCTCATTTTTGAGATCTCTGGGTTTGGTCAGTGTTTTTCTTCTTGATTTTCTGACTACCTGAGTGTGTTGGAGTTCTGTTTGACTGGGAATTCACCTTTGTCCTTTGGTTGTTTGCTTTTATCTATCGATTTCACGTTTTGAGCCCTAGGGCATCTAGTGGCTTAGTGTATCGAACCCTCCTTGGGAGTTTTGGTGTTTCAATTGTCTGGTCGACTTCCTGATTGATTCTCCACATCCTCTTAGTAATTGTTCATTGTTTTGTTGTGATTTTTGGGTGATTGCTCATTCCTTCATTCGAATTTCGTTTGGTCTTGCATTGGGCCTAGATCACACAGCCCATTGGAGCCTTTGAGTCTTTTCTTAGTTTTGAGAGACTTTGGTCAATTTGGGATTTGATTGCTTGTGTTGTTGAGTGAAATTTGTTTTTTTTGCTCTCTCGAATATCGTTTCTCAAGTTGTTCCTTTTGTTTTCAGTTTTTTTAGTGCATATTAGCTATCAAACGTTGAAAAAAAAATCTCTTGTGCTTTTGGTTGAATTAGTGCAAATTGTAATCTTTTCGATTTTGCTAGTGATTAGTGATCTGAATGAAAAGTTTTCAATTTCATTAGTTGCATAAGAGATCTTGTTGTTTGTCTTCTGATCATCTCGTTTGTGTAAAAGCTCTCAACTCTTCTCTAACTAGTTTTCATCGAACGAAATGTTGGATTGTGGCATGTAGCTTTGCATTTAGGAGTCTTTTAAGACACTACATACGATAGGGCCTGAAAATTGAAACTTAATCGAAGATCAACTTTAAAATTTATTCAATTAACCTAAGGTAGCATTGAAACTTAACGAAACATTTTTAGAGGTCTAGGCTAGAGACGTGTTCCGGCGTCTTTAAACCTAGCAGCTGTCGTTCGCCATTTGGCTTTAGACAACACTAGTATGGACTTGTGCTCCCCGTACCGTCGCGTATATAAAGGGAGACCCCTCTAGATTTTCAATCCTTTATCCACAGGAAGCCGAGTCTGCCGCCCTATACCCGTGATACACCGAACACAACATTCGGGGAGACTACCTGCACGTACGGAAAGTCCTTGGTCGATTTCTGTTTCATTATTGAAACCAAGGTGTATATGGAAGTTCACGGATATTTGGTACACCCTTTGTGCCTAGTTTTTACTGAGTAGTCATTTGGTCTTTTCTGACTCCCTAAACTTGAAAAGACCGTCGGGCGCTTGTCCTTTCACGCTTGTATCAAATCTAAAAGAGATAGAGTCATCTTTCTATTGTTTCTCGACTCTTAAAATATGAAACGATAGAGTTTCTTACTTTTCAATGTGGTAAAAATTAATCACCCACGATTACACGCCTGCTTAGATATTGCTTTTTGACCGTTTGATCGTGCGCCCTTAAGTCGTTTTCAGCCCGTGTGTGTGTTTGCTTCTTTTTCTCTGGTCTTTTGCCACAGTGGCGGAACCTTCGGTTTCGTCGACTGGTAGTCCTTACATGGACGATTCTTCAGAGGCTTCCCAATCCTCTGTCGAACCACAGCAGCCTGTTGTTTCCGAGTTTCCTGACGGGGGACCGGTTCTCGCTGAGCAACCCTTTGGAGGACCAGTTGAGTTCAATTGGCCCTTTTTGGACCCTGTGTCTGAATTGAGATTAGGAGCTGATTTCCTTTCTCTTACCTCGGGTTCGCCTTTTGTTGCTGCTGTATTTCCTCCTAGTCCTCGCCGTCTTTTGCGTGATTTAATGGCAGGATCAACCATGAGTGATTATGGTGAGGAAATCCCAATGTCCGGTGAAGAATATCAGCTCTTCCCGCGTAGATTGTTTGAGGGAGACAACTCTGAGCTGGCTAACATGTCAACAGCCAGTCCTTCTTTACCACAGGGATACAGATCTCTGGGTCAGATCATTTCAGCTGCAGCCTCTATGGGAATATCATCTCCTGCTTCGAGGCCAGCTGCTACTACACCCGGGGTGTCTCCTCAGACGCCTGTCACATCTGTTCCCGTCCGGCCCACTGTCTGTGTGGCCGCCTCTTCTCCTGTTGTCTCAGCATCTGCTACCAAGGCTGGGCCAACTCCTGAAGATGTTTATATAGATACTGCTATACCGGAGAACATCTCTCCGGAGGAGTATCGGTTGTCTTTGCAACAGCCGAACACCGAGGCTGGACCGTCCGCCCAGGAGCCCTACCGATCTTACTTTTCGCACTATGCACAGGATGGTACTCCCGTGTATGCTTTCCCAGGTCAGTATGACGAGCACGGGGAGATTTTGCGTCTACCCGCTCCTGAGGCTTATCTTTATGCTCAAGGTTTACCGTACAACCAGGCTTATAACCCGCAGGGGCAGCCTTTCCAAGGCCAACCTGCGGGCCAACCTGGCTATCTCTATGATCCACAGGGGCAGCCCATTCAGGGCTACCCTGCAGGCCAGCAAGGGCCGTCGTACAGTCCGCAAGGACAGTATTACAGCCCTTCCAGTCAACCTATCCAACCTCAGCCAGGGTACCAACCGGGACCAGGTCTATGGTCCTGGGGGGCAAATCCAGCCTTCTTTACCGATGCAACCGCAGTATCCTGTTGTTTCTAACGTTGCATATCAGCCAGGACCATCCTATGGTTCTGCTTCAGGTCAAACCGGTTTCCAGCAAGCACCTGGTCCTGTTCCACCACCGGGCCAACCGGTTCATCCGGTACAACCCGGTGTCCCGCCTCCAGGCCAGCCGGTCCATCCGGTACAACCTGGGGCTCACTTACAACCGGGTCAACCTGCGCAACCGGTGCCGCCTGTCTATCCGGGTCAACCTGGTCATTCAGGTCAGCCCTCACACCCGGGTCAACCTGTTCACTCAGGTCAGCCCTCTCAGTCGGGTCAACCTGTTCATTCAAGGCAGCCCGCTCATTCCATTAACCCTGCACAGCAGCCGGTTCATTCAATGCCGCAGCCAAATCAACAGCTGCGCCCTACGTATCAGGCTCCGCAGGGTTCCACTTTTCAGCAGCCTACTCATCCTCAGGGTGGTTATTATCCTCATGGTCAGTCTCAACCGAACTATAACCACCCCAGAGGCTCTCAGTATTATCCTCCTCCACCTGGTTCTACCTACACTCAGCAGCCAAATCCAAACGCTGCTTATACTAGGCCGACGCATAATCAGGGTCCGTACCCTGGTTATCAAGCCCCACACTATGGTTACCAGCATCCAAATCAGTATGGTTATACGACCTACGCCCCCTACGGTCAGAATCCTGTGGGACAGAACCCGTGGGGGAAAGGATATTCACAACCATCGTGGAGTATGGGTACCGGACCTCATCCTGGACCTGGCATGGCAGTTAATCCTCCATTGCCATTCCTAGCTACCTTGGAACTGCCGGATGTTTCAAAGTTGACCAATGATCCGATTTTACATAATCTGTATTGGCCTCCGGTTCCCACCAAGATACCAGGTGATTGTCCCAAGTTTGAGGGGAAAGCTGGGGAGGACCCCCAGGCGCATGTGATGACGTATCACCTTTGGTGTTCGTCTAACTCTTGGGTCGACGATTCGATTCGCCTGCGCCTCTTCCAGCGTACTTTAACTGGAGCTACTGCTAAGTGGTACATAGAGTTATCCCGTGGCATTTTTCAAGATTTCAACTCTTTAGCCATGGCTTTCCTCACGCATTTCCAATTACCGATTCGGTACGAAGCCGGGACGCACCTCCTGACTTCCCTGAAGCAGGATAAAGCCACTCACATCTCAGATCACATTCATGAGTGGCGGCGCCATCGTAGACTGATCAAGTTTCACATACCTGATCAGATATTGACTCACTGGTTCACCACCTCCTTTGTGAATAAAATCGCTCAGGATATCGCGATGGGAGCGTGCGTGACAGAGGAACAAGCCATCGCGCGTGCCCAGTACCTGGATCTTGTCTATTCACAGTCTGGCACGCTTTATGACATCTTGACTGATGCTCCACGGCCCGGAACCACTAAGGCTCCGCCCACTCCTGCAGTGGATGGTGTCATTGGTTCTGTCTCTCAGAATTCGAAGAAGTCTTCGAATGGGAAGCAGAAGGCTAATTCTTCCAACAATACCTCTGCCAATCCCGCCTCATCTGATTCTGGTAAAACCACGGAGGTGAATGCCGTTCAGGCCAATCCTGCAGACAAATCCTCCAAGGGGAAGAAGAAGGGCAAAGGCAAATCTAAATTTGATGCCCCGAAACCAGAATCTAAGTCTCGTACTAAGGATGGCTCCCAGCGTAAACCGAAGTACCCTTGCCTCATCTGTGAAGGGGACCATTACACTAAGGATTTTCCATGACGATCCGAGGTTAGTCAACTTCTTAAAGGCCCTAAAGGGACTCAGACTGTTTTGAAAGAGCCATTTCCATCTCAGCAGACCCAGATGGTCGAACAGGCATCACCATCTGCACCATTTGGGTCTCAGGTTTTCATGGTGAAGAGTGTTGCACCTATCTCTGTCGCTACGCGGTCGAAGGATTACAATGAATCGCGGCAGGCACCCGGGAAGGCAGTTGCGGATGGGCCGCCTCCCCCACCTGTCTCCGGTCCATTGGAAATCGAGAAGCCGACTCTCGAACCCGTTGTGAAACCACCTCCCAAGGGTGTTCTTCGAAGATCCTCTTATAATCCAAATGCTCGTGCCGCTCAACATTACAGCATTGTTGAGGATCTGGCACAGGCACCATGTGCTATGTCTGCACTTGAGGTTCTTCAAAGTTGTCCTTCACAGTGGAAGGCTTTACTGTCTGCAATCGGTGGCATCGATCCCGCCGACTCGAGCCTTCTCACCTTCGATCTGGAGAATTTTACTCCCCGGCTTCCACATCAAATTGCTTTGGTCATTCAAGTCGGGATTAATGGTCTGAACATTCATAGGGCCGTTGTAGATGAGGGTGCATCTACCTGCGTTATGTCCTCCGCTTGCTGGAAGGCCATCGGCTCTCCAGCCTTGTCATCATCTCCCAATGCCCTTGAGGCATTTGATGGTCGGGAATCTAAACCCCTGGGCGTTCTCGAGAGTCTCGCGATCACATTACAGGGAAAAACTATCAACGTAGAAGTGGAAGTGGTTGACGCTAAACTCAACTACAATATACTTCTTGGCCGCAGCTGGACCCATGCCATGCTCTGCGTGCCGTCCACCGTCTTTCGATTCATTAAGTTCCCTCACGAGGGCAAGATTGTCACGGTGGATCAGTTGTCATTTTTCACCTCTAACTCTGAGAACAACGTGCCATACGTGGATCAAATTCCGAATCCCCCAGATAGTGTAGGACCTGGTCTCTTCAAAGACCCAGTCCTCATGGGCATCTTTCCCGCACCACCACCGCATACCGCTCAAGTCAACATGTTGTCCAGGTCCGATGACCCCTGGCTTATTCCTACACCTGAGCAGGTATATGAGTTTGGAGAATCCATGCCTTTAACGCCAGTAGAAATCAGCTACTGTGAGATTGTTGCAGCATCGGATCCTCCACCTCCTCGGCATGCTCCTTTGAGCATGGCTCTCGACGTCTACTCCCAATCCCCCTGGCTTGGTCAGGCTGATTCACCTGATCCTCTCAGAGAGACTTTTCCTTCTGATGAGGCTATAATTGAAACTATGTCTCTTGAGGAGCTGCCTTGGGGTGATGGACATCATCGCTCCTCGTTTATGCCTAGTTTGGGGGCAATGACTGATTGTCTGGAGCGTTATGCTACTCAGGTTCCTTCCCCTCTTCAAACACCGATCTTGATGCACGAGGTTTTTTCAGAGGGTAATCTGAGTAACATTACTCAAACTGTTCCAATCAACATCTCTGTTAAACTGGGGATTGTTGAGAATATTCATGTGGGTGTGACTTGTTCTCTCGATGAGATTCAAGTCTATACTGAGCTTTTCAAAGAATTCAGAGATGTTTTCGCATGGTCTTACGAGGAAATGCTGGGGATTGACCCTAGTATTGTAGTGCACGAGATTCCTACCTATCCAAGTGCGAAACCCATTCGCCAACGCTTACGTGCCATGCATCCTCGGAAAGCCGCCACCATCAAGGAAGAAGTTGAAAAAATTCTGAACGCGGGTTTTATTTATCCCATCCCCCTTACAGAATGGGTGTCCAACATTGTCCCTGTCGATAAAAAGCAGGGTACAATTCGAGTCTGTGTGGATTATCGTGACATCAATCGCGCCTGTCCAAAGGATAATTATCCCACTCCTTTTATCGACCAGATCATCGACAAATGTGCCGGGAGTGAGATCTATTCCTTAATGGACGGTTTCTCAAGATATAACCAAATCAATATTGCACCTGAGGATCAACATAAGACCACATTCATCTATCCGTGGGGCACTTTTGCGTACAAAAAACTCTCGTTCGGCTTAAAGAATGCTGGAGCCACATTTCAGCGTGCGATGTCCTATGCTTTTCATGACATTCGCCATATCATTCAGCCTTATCTGGATGACTTGCCAGCCCATTCGGGTAAGCGATAGGACCACCCTGAGCATCTCTGCCAGATCTTTCTTCGTTGCAGACACTACAATATCAGGCTCAATCCTCATAAATGCGTCTTCTGCGTTGATTCTGGCCGTCTTTTAGGATTCATCGTCTCGAAAGACGGAATTCGCCTTGACCCTTTAAAGGTCGAGGCCATCGTAAATCTCCCATCACCCTCCTCCCTGTATCAGTTACAGAGTCTACAAGGGAAAGCGAACTTTCTTCGGCGCTTTATCCCGAATTATGCCGAGGTGGCCAAAGGATTCACTCGTTTATTAAAGCAGAACGTTCCCCTTCATTGGGACGAAATTGCTCAGGAATCCTTTGAGAAGCTGAAGACGTTGCTTGTCAATGCTCCGTTGCTTCGTCCTCCGGACTACCACCGCGACTTCACTTTATATCTAGCCGCCGCATTTAGCACCATAGCCATGGTCTTGGTGCAGGATAACGATCACGGTGATGAACATGTTGTTTATTACCTGTCTCGGAACCTTCTTGACCCAGAAACGCGTTATGCACATGTTGAGAAGTTGGCATTAGCAGCAGTACACGCTGTACAACGCTTTCGCCATTACATCCTTTTGCGCACGATAACAGTGGTTTCAGATTGCAACCCTATGACGTATATTCTTTCTAGACAATTACTGGGGGGCAAGTACTCCAAATGGATTGTCATCCTGCAGGAGTTTGACTTGGAGTTCACCACTGCTAAGTCAACTAAATCACTGGTCTTCACGGATTTGATATGTTCTCTCCCTACAGACTCTGTTCCCTCACACTCTGAAGACCATATACCAGATGAAATGCTTTTCCTCATCAGTACTCGTGACCCTTGGTACGGTGACATAATAGTGTATCTTCAGACCTTGACATTTCGGTCTGAGTTGGATAAAGCTGCCCGCCGTCGGATTCGGCACCAGTCCCAACCCTACCATATAGTAGGAGATACCTTATATCGCGTTGGAGTAGATTCGGTGCTCCGGCGATGCCTAACCTTAGAAGAGGCTGAGAAGGTCCTAAATGATGGCCACAGTGGTGCCTGTGGCGAACATATGTCCGGGTATGCTACTGCCCAGAAGATTCTGCGAGCAGGTTATTTCTGGCCTTCCATATTCAAGGACTGTATCACTGCAGTCCGTAAATGTCATCCATGCCAGATTTTTCAGCGCAAGAAGCACGCGCCGCCATTGCCATTGCATCCCGTTATTACCATCGGCCCTTTTGCGAAATGGGGCATGGATTTCATGACGTGTAACCCTCACTCGGTCGGGGGGCATGCGTATATCATTGTCGCCGTCGACTACTTCACTAAGTGGGCCGAGGCAATGCCTACACTAGCTGCTGACGGGAAAACAGCTGCTCAATTTATATTCAACCACGTTATCGCACGGTTCGGGGTTCCTCAAGCCATCGTCACTGATCACGGTACTCATTTCCGTGACTACATGATGGCAGAGCTGACTTCAACATTGGGCTTGCATCACGACAGCTCAACACCATACTTCCCTCAAGCGAATGGTCAGGTTGAAGCAGTGAACAAGGTTTTGGTCACTATGCTTCAGCAAACAGTTGGTATTCATAAATCCAATTGGCATCTCCAACTGTTCTTAGCTCTCTGGGCATACCGAACATCTGCTAAGAGTGCAACTGGATTCACACCATTTCAATTGGTGTACGGTCTGGAAGCCACTCTGCCGGTTGAATGTGAAATTCCTTCATTGAAATTAGCTGTGGAGCTTCTACCTGGTACTTCTGCCGAGGAATAACGTCTTCTGTATCTGGAACGGTTAGATGAAACCCATCGTCTGGCTGCTTTGATTATCGAATCACAAAAGAAGAGGGTCAAAACTCATTTTGATCAATATGTTTCTCCCCGTTCTTTTATCGAAGGAGACCTTGTCCTCCTGTACGATCAAGCGCATGATAAGCTTGGAGCCGGTAAGCTCCAGCCTATGTGGCACGGGCCCTATATAGTAAAGTGCGTTTTGAAAAATGGGGCCTACGAGCTTATAGATTATGAAGGAGTTCCGCTGGCGCAGCCCAGAAATGGGCTGTACCTTAAAAAGTACTATGCCTGAAGTGATTTTTTGGTGTGGTGTGTGTACATAGGTGTGTGATTTTCATTTGTGTGCATGTATTGTGTGGTGTGCTTTGTAAACATCTTTCTGCTGATCGGGTCTTCCTGGTTGTGCAGATGTCTTTTCATCCATTTGTTGGTTTCGCGGATGGTGCCTCCTGCAGTACCAGGAATCTGTCTTCAGCAGCCTGGGTAATCTATGATCCTGCTGGTGAGTTGATTGACCTACAAGGAGTGTGTCTAGGACGTACCACGAACAACATCGCGGAATATAGTGCTGTGTTAGAGTTATTAACCGAGGTAGTAAAACTTGGTATCCGTGAATTGCTCGTGTATCTAGATTCACAACTTGTGGTGTTACAACTGAACGGACACTATTCGGTAAGAAACCCGTCCATCTTACGTCTGTATCTGCGTATTCAATTACTGGAAAGAAATTTTGACTACATTACATATCATCATATACCCAAGCATTTGAATACACTAACAGATGCAGTAGCAAATTTGGTATTAGACAGACATTTGCGCAATTTATAAATCATCATCACATGTAAAGAAAGATCCATCCAGAAATAGATATGTATATATATAGATATCGAAATTTTTACATAGAGTGTGTCACATAAAAGTCAAAAATATACATAGTCATCTTAAATACATCCGGAGACGATACGTCTCTCAAAAAATAGGTGTGGTATAAATCCTAAGAGCTAATCCGCATGTTGCTCATGATAGCACGTGATTGCACGCACTAAGCATCTCAGGATTCGGTGGATCCGACTCGGAACTCCCACCGTGTGGCGCTGGTATGCCATCGGTACGTCTGCCAACCGAGCATAGTCTGGGATCCCGTGGGCAATGCCCTCGAGATTCTGGATCAGCTCCTCTCCTCCGGTGCCCTCTCCCTGAGGATCAGGGGCGAGTTGTGTCCTCCGTGAGATTGGAGACATCCCAGCTGGTCTCTCAGGTCCCACATCTGCATACATATATAAAATGTGTTAGGACGAATGTGTATTAACAAAAAAAAAACATAAAACATAAAATCAAAAACATGAGGTCTTACCCAACTCCTCGTCCCAGTCATCTCCTTCTCGCAGTGGGAGATCTAGGTCTCTGGTGAAGTCAGTTCCTGCATAGGGCCAGTCTTCCATGACAATCAGCTGGCGCCGTAGCCACCTAAATAACTCTGGCCTCTAGGACATCTGTTGGCCGCCTCTAGCTCTGGGCATTAATGCTGCCCAACGAGCCATTCTTGGCTCTCATGGTATCGGATCTGCTACTGCGGCCCCTTGGCCCAGGAAGATTGGTAAGCGTTCCAGAATGAACGATACCACGATGGAACCATAGCCAAACTGTTTTAGTTTGCCCTGTTTGCATTTTGTGAGTTGTCTTTTCATGTTTATTGTTACTGTTGTTGCCCAGTCAAACAGTAAGGGACTCATGCATTCTGAGGCCAGCAGGAGTTGGGCCTTTGTGGCCTCGTGCAGTGCCTGCAACCTTGCAGCCCGCGTGATGGTATGTAGGACAACTCTCAATGCCAGATCAGGGATAGTGTGGATATCCACCTTCTTGCTTCCTGATCCCATTTGTGCTCCTTGGCACACTCGTGCCATCACTTCTTCCATCTTCTCCCCAGATGGTCTGCTTCCAGTCAAGACAGGGATCGGACCTCTGCGGGACAATCCAGTGATAAAATAAACATCGGAAACCTCCAGCTCTAATACCTGGTCTCGTAACCTGAACACCTGTTCATGTTCATCCCAGATACTAATTAAATACTGGAGGAGCTCGGGCTGAGCTCGTAAACACGGTGTGAGGAAGAATTTTTTCAGCCCACAGTTTCTAAGGGCATTCATGCAAGCTTGACTTTGCATGGCTTGTTCATCCTCTTCTCCATGCTCTCGTTCTTTCCATTCAATTTCCATTTTGATTGATTACCTGCATTCATATGGCCATGAACCCTTAGTTAGATCTCTGATGAGTCTCAAATTCCATGCAATTTGGTCTAAATGTCGAAATTTTAGGCGTATTTTTAGGTTCGGCCGCTGGCGCGGCTATTTTGTGAACAGTCGTGCCACGTGGCACGGGCCCTTTGTATAAAAGAGCTCATTGGCATGGGTCCGTGCCCCATACCCGCGCCAATGAGCGCGACCCTAAATTTTCAAAAATGGCTCTAGAAGACTGATTTACAGGGTAAAACTATTAAAAATTGGATGAAAATGAAGAGCAAGGGAGCACCTCTTACCTGTAACAAACGAGAAGCTGAATGGTCAACTAGATTTGTCGCGATCAACGTCAGAAGTTTCTGCTCCAAATGGACCACTGTTGCTTTTTACCAAGGTAAATAGTAAATGTAATTTTATTTTTACCAATTTGACATATTTATAACTTTTTGACATGAAATGAGTTGTAAAAAGTCATTTTTATCGAATATTTTTATATGCTATGTCGAAAATGGATTTTACGCTTTCTTGGTATGTGCAGCAGCAGGTTTTTGCGACTTTAATGATGGAAACGAGTTGTATTTTATACTTTTTCGGACTCGGTAAATACACGAAAAAGTCACTTTGGAGTCATCTTTCAGCTTTTTTCTGACTCTCTAAACATGAAAAGATTGTCGAGGCCCTTGTCGTTTCGATCTCGTTAAATTGGACACGAATCGACATCTACCCAGTATACGTTTAACCCTTTTTCGGGCTGGGATGGATTGATTACAAAAAAGGAATACCCTAGCCTATTGCGACTAGGAGTTTTTCTCGGATATTGTTTTCTACCTTTTCGGATATGAGGAACTATTCACGAAAAGGGACCTGTGGAGTTTACTTTTCCGCTGTCTTTTCAAACTCTCTAAACATGAAAAGACGTCGAGTTCTTCCTTTGTCAGACTCGTTAAACCCTGATGACATTGGACCCAGTCGAAATGACGTTCTCCGAGTTCCTCCTTCCTAGGACTCGTTAAATGCACTAGGATGGATTCGCCCGAAGGGCGGACTTATATTGCAAGCATATGCTATCCCCTTCAAGCTTGTTATCAAAAATAATTGGGGTACTCGCCAGAAATGGTGGGGGAAAAATGGAACCATCGTCGTTGTCGTCGGCAGTATGTCACTCTTGAACATGGCACTTGTCTGCATTCGTGTCGGGTTGGGGACATCTCATCTCGTTTCTTCACTTTGCCTCCATGGGTTTGGATAATCCCTTTTGACCTCTCTTCTACTCATTGCCTTGTCACCATGACCTCTGATCTATTGATGTCAAATACTGCCAAGTCCACTATCGTGCCGTTTATATGTTCAAGAGAAGTTGGCCTCTGCTAATATCAACCTTCCTCTGATTCTCATACAATCTTGATTCACAAAAAAAAATCATGTTCCTCTGTCTCGTGTCGATGATGTGGGAATCATTATGGCCCACCTTCGATCAAGGTCACTTCCTGTCGACATCAGCTCATTATCCAGGAAGCTGATCTAGAGAATCCTTTATGGTACCTTGGAGCCTGCATGCCTCAATGGCAGGTTCGTCGCATTCGACGTGAGGTTTTCATCATTGGCCTCCGATCGAGTGATTCTGCGGTGTTCGATGCGAACTCATTGATTCACACGTTGTATATTGCACCTATAGTACCTTGAGGGCCATTGTCATTATTGGTGGTTCCTCTCGCGTTTGTTAACAACTTTCATCATTGGCTGGTAATCAGATGATGTTCCTGCATGTTCAACTTCAGCTCACATATTCACATGCTCGAACTTGTACTCTATTTGGGTCGAGATGGAGCGCAAGACCCTGGATTGTGTCTGTTGCAATCCAGGCTGTGATTGTGGATTATTATCATTATGTATATGACTCATTGATTGGATGGCTGCGACCATACCTGAGTCTATTTATTTGATCCTCACTGGATGGCTGCGCCCATACCCTGGATCCGGATTATAGTGTACTCTGTTTCGGATCGCTGCGCCCATACCACATATACATTATGTACTTGAGATATCAGTTGTATTCTTCTGCGCAGGTTTTCCGACGGCGGGCCTTCAGTTGAACATGTTCTCGTAAAGCATTTCACCCCTCTCTCTCTCGGGCCTCATACTTTAGGGGGCATCTGTTACACAGTAATTTGTCACCGTCCCTACCATTCCCCGTCCCGCACAATGGAGGACCCATTTTGTGACATGTGAACATTGTCATGCCTTGAAAACATCATCAATGCATTCCTCTAAGCATGAGCTTCATTTTCCCTAAAGACATCTCCTTGCAAAAATCATGAAAAACATCCCTTTTTGCATTGGCACGGGCAGACAGTTCAGTACTCACGCCAATGGGGAAAATCCTGCAAAGAGGTCGCGCCAACTGGCGCTCTGTCACAGAGCAGTAGTCGCGCCACCCAATTTAAGGACTGTTTTTTAAATAAAGATGGCGGAAGTTGAGTTTCAACAAACTCAGAAACCATTGCCTATCTTGAGTTGGGAGGTTTGGCTGCGGGAGTTCTATGGAAGGGAAGTGGTTATGCCACCTCCCATGGAACCTTCCTTGTTGATAGGGCCAATCCCACAATAATAGGGATCCCAACTCCCTCCTTCCCCATCTATAAAAGCCTGCTCAATTCCATAGCAAGCTAGTCTTGAAGTACCTAAGCTTTGAATCTCCAAATTCCCAAGAGCCTTTGTGCTGTAAAGAGCCCTCTTTCTTCCCTTAAGGCCGACTCAAGTAAGGAGACTATTGTCGAGAGACTCAGGAGAGGTTTTCCCTTTCCCTGGCGAGCTTTGCGAGACGTGAACGACTGGAGACCCATCCGAAGGAGACCACGACGTCAGAGCTTTGGTTGTAATCTCTTTCGATCGTTATTTAATGAATGATTACGATTATGGTTCCACTCTGTTTTCAATGATGTTAATATGAGTAATATCCTTTCTGACTGATATTGAGTTACGTATGCTGGATTTTATGCTTGTATCTGTTTGTTTCTTGCATGTGCAGGTGTCCATCTACGGAGATCGTGGAGGATCGTGATCTGCCGAGGCTGAGGAACGAGAACGCTCTCTTCTTCAGATCGTAGCATTGGAATCCAGGTAGGCTTCTATCTTTATTCTTTTCATTCGTAACTAGGAATTTGCGTCGTAACATTTTTTATTGTTGCTAGACCCCTGCTGGGCTAGTAGGGATCGCCTCTGTCCACAGAGGGGATTTACCTCCTCAACAAGGAGTAACCAAGAAGTATTCCTTCATCTACTCTGGGTTCAAACTTGCCAAGCTTTTCATCATTATTTTTGATAAAACATTTTCTTCCAAAATTTTTAAAATGCTTTACAGTAGGATGATTACCATACCAGAGTTCATATGGAGTTTTATCACTATTTACACGAACATGTGCCTTGTTGTGAATTTTTACTGCTGTATGTGCTTCTTCTCCCCAAAATGTGTCAGGTGTTCCATAATCATCAAGCATAGCTCTAGCCATTTGTTGAACTGTTCTATTCATTCTTTCTGCTACACCATTTTGTTGTGGAGTGCCGGTTACAGAAAACTATCTTTTTATGCCATGTTGTTCACAAAATTCAAGGAATTAATCTGATGTAAATTCTCCTCCTCGATCACATCTAATACACTTGATTTTTAAATCTAATTCATTCTCAACTAGTGCTTTGAAGATCTGAAATTTCTCAAATGCTTCATCTTTGTGTTTAAGCAACCCAATCCAACACATTCTAGAGAAATCATCAATAAATAATGTTAGTTCCTAGTCCACCTTAGGCTGAAATAAGGCAGAAAAAGGACAACACCAAACCACGCTCAGCCTCGTAGCTAGCCTTACGAGGACAGGAGAGGGCTCTCTCCGGGTTGATCTCAATTAAAATATTCGAAGGGGCTTGAGATGACTAAAACAAAAACTAATATTAGGCTATATAAACAAATATGAGGGTTTGATTTTTATTTTTAGGGGTTTTTGTTGGAAAAAGGGAAAAACAATTTTGGGCTTGGGGATGAGGCCAAATTCTTGCAGAGTTCAAGTTGGGGAAGGGTAGGCAATGACTTTGATGTATTAGATTTCAATGAATGGATAGAAAATACTACTAAGGAGCTGAAGAGGGCAAGAGAGTGCAAGGATCCTCTTCAAACTCATGAAAAACATGTAAAACTAAACAAAATTTTAAGGCACAACACCAGCAAACTAATGAATTCTACCTCAATTACTCATTTGTTTAATTTAGAAGCATAGAGAAGGGAAATGGCATACATATAAAATTAATGAAACTTAAAATAACAGGAGAAAAACATCATCAAAACTCAGAAACCACAAGGATCCCAACAAGTGCTGCAAAACTCTGGTCTTTCCTTTGCCAAAAATCTAAAATGAATGTACAATGAGGTGCCAAACTTTTCCCAAGTATCCAACCCTGAAAATGCCTCAAAAGATACAATATATAGACCATCCTAACCCCATCCCATGCCTCTAGGGGTCGATCTCATCCTTCTAGGAGCTGTTTCAACCAATTCTAAACATGGAACTAAAATCTAGGCAGCCAAACAACTTGCCTCTATATGCTAGGAAACTGATCCATTCACTTAATTTTCACTTTTTTAGTGAATGAATCCTCTAGAACAAGTAAAAACATGCCAAATTTACATCATAATCATCAAATTACATCATGGTAGGTCAATCATCACATGAAAAAGTAAAACTAGTCAAAACTGGGCGAATTTCTGAGCTGAAGAGTGAAAATGAGGCAAAATTTCTCTATGCGCCGTGCTCAAAAACTCAATGCGTCACGCCACTTTGAGCCTATTTTTGGGGCACTTCTTGAAGTCCAAATTGAGCTCATGATAGCTTCTTGGAAATCCCTGGATGTCTGCTATCCAACCCAAGTCGAATTTTTTAATTTGGATGTCATTTGCCCCTCCAAAACTGCAATCTCCCAAGACTGGTTCCTGCTGGTGCAAAAAGTGGCAGAAAGGCCATTTTCAAGGTGCTTTCGGCCCTTTAGGCAGCCTAGAATTTGATGAAATTCTTCGGCCATTCCTGAACATACATAATATATCATAACAAACCAAAAAATGCAAATTTTTCCTCTAGAAGATGTCCCAATCATAAGCGCGCGTTGGGTGGTGCGACGCGTCGGGCGGAAAAACCTGTTTTGCAACCAAAATTTTCAAAAATGACAAAATTTTCTCCAAATTTGCTGAAATTTGGAGTGAAGGAATCCCATCATGTCTCATGCTCATCCAAGGAAGCTTCGGCGAATATTCGGAGTGGATCCGACCTTTTCTGACGTTTTAGTGCTTTTCTCAACCTCACCTTCAGGATCTTCATTTTTTCTTTGCAAACGTGTGTGCGGGCCCAATAGTGATTCTTCATGTGTCTGAGCATGCCTTTGTCCCTATTTTCCTTCGCCAACAACTTCTCCAGATGAATGTTGACACTCGTAAGGCAAGTCTCTCGCTCGAAAGGTGTCATGTCACCTGGGCTCTTTCGGGCCATTTCCCGGTCTTCACGGATTTGCCGCAACTCTATGAGTGTCTGTTGATCCTCCAGTTGTTTATTCCGCTGCTCCAAGTAATTTATAACCCACTAAGCTCTCTGCAACTTCACGATCAAAGTATCAATCTCATCTTTTTGTTCCTGGATGATTTCATTCAGCTTTGAGCTGGGAGAGCTCGAATCAACATTGATGAGTATAAAATCAGTGTCTTGGCCTCCTGAAGGGCCCTCATCATGCATAGGCCTCTTGCCTCTGTCCTGTACCTGTTCTAATGTAGAAGGCGAGACCCCTTCCACGTCAAGTGGAGATAGTACTCGTGCTGCTGATAAAGATAACGAGACCCCTTCCACCCCTGGTGGAGATAGTACTCGTCATGCTGCTGCAAATAAGGCTCTGTGGCCTCTCTGATATGTCACACACACTGGAGTACTGATAGGCTCAGTCTCAGGAACCTCAAACTAATGTGAAGGCTCTGCCTCATCATGAACAATCTCGGGAGGAGGCTGGGGGGCTGTAAAGAAGTCACGGGAAATGAACTCATCCCATGTGATGCCCTGCAATCCAAGCTGATGTACTAAAATGATTTTAATGAGAGCATAATGATAAATGTTGTTATGTTGCTGCTCCAGAGTCTTCTTCTGCACAAGGGTAGTCATCCGCTCTATGTTTCGGCACATGAAGTATGGAATATTCATCAGTCGCACCCTCGTGAAATGCATCAAGAGTCTGACATGGTATGCATAAAGGCGCGAGAATCTACCCTCACAGCCGAAGTATCTAATGATGAGTTTCATTAATGGTGCATAGGACTCCTTCAGAAACCGGAATGGGAATACTATGCTCAACTGCCTCAAATATCCAGGCTTGATGTAAGGTTCATAATATGCTCTATCCAGCTTTTGTCTCTTATTCCACTCCTCACCAATGTTCGGTATCCCGGTTGCCTCAGAAATGGTCTCTGGTGTCAAAGTGAAGTTCACTCCAGCAAGGTTTACATGACCATCACGCAAATGTAGGACAAATAAGTGAACCAACTCCGGATGGTGCTGAATCTGAGATATCATTTCACAATACCGAAAACATGAATGTTGTTGAAAGCATGTCATTGCAAGTGGGCAGGCCTGCAATTGAGCCAAAGAAGTGGGCTCCTCTCTGACGTGCCTGCCACTTTTATGAGACCTCCTCAGTACATTTAGCTCTGTGGTTGAATCACTGTCCTGCTCATATGATGAATTTGTCTTTGACATGATGCTGAAAGCAAGGTGTTTAATAAGTATATGCTGATATATGTATGGTGAAAACAAGAGCTTGTTTTTCAAGACCAAGTGTGCCACATATACAATAAGGTGTTGTGGAGAAATTTCATGAGGAATACAATAGACTATTAGGTGAATTTAAGTGTGAGGACAGTCACTGTTTTAGGGACTTTGGGATTTGGACAATTTACAAGTGATATGGGAAAAAGTGATAGTGATGGGGGTATGATTAGGCAATAGAGACAGCCTTTGAATGCTTCGGAAATTAGGATTTCACCAATGATAGGAAGGGAGGGAGATGATGGAAAATGATAGGGTTTGAGGATTCAAAAACATTGGAACAAAGGGTAAAAGGGATATGGGACAGTGGGAATAGAAGAGGGACTGTGTTATAATAATGTGACAGTAATGAGAGCACAAATGAAAGTGGGATGGTAGTTTAAGCACCAAACACCTCTTTTCAAACCCTAAAGAGCAGATTTAATATGGGTATAGGGTTTACTTTTTCATTAACCAAACTCCAATGTCTTCGCTTCTAAACCACACCACTCACAAATAAAATCACTGAACATGCCTTGCCAACTTACTTGGAGAAGAATTGAGCTAAAACAAATTGAGTTTTTGTAGAGCGGAAGTGATTTTGGCCTTTGGGGCTCTGTGCGCCGCGCACAAGCCCAATGTGCCGCACCTCACGAGTGCACCGCACCCTTTTTAAAATGCAAATATTTCTTCAGCTCTATGCGCCACGCTCTGTGGGTGCGCTGCGGCCTATCACAATGCGTCGCGCTGTCTGCAAACACATAGTCGACCCTTTAAACTCAGACTTCATTCCTCCAAACTTCAAAATCGACTTTTCTCTTGGACTTGCTGAATATCTCTTGATGCAAATGAATGAATGGATTTGAGAAATATCTCATATAGACATGGTTTTAATTTTTTCTTCTTCAAAACCCATTTTGTAATGTTTTTGACTTTGGCACTTTTTCATTTAATACAACTTTTGTCTTTTTGTTTCCTCACTAACTTTCTAGAGCTTGAATGATGAAATTGGTTGATTTTACAGGGATGGTGGCATCGAAACTTGGCAAAGGATGACCAGAGTTTGCATGGTGAAGTACAACATGGTGGAAAGATACATTTTATTACAAAAACAAATTTGACAATTTCTTCTTCAAAACAGAGTTTTGAAGAAGAAACATCCTCGAGCATGTTTGATGATGAAAATCTTGAAATGAAAACTTATTGAAAACATCCTCATGGCCTGCGGGCATTATTTAACATTTCGGTAGACCACACCCTAGACATAGAAACTAAAATAACTCTTTTTTGACCAAAATAGCATCTATGACTATAAATGACATGAACTGAACTTTGATGAATTTTGATAAATTTTGACCAACCCAGCAGGTACAAGCATGAGGGAAAATGAAAGAACAAAACCTTTCCGTCAGACAATGGCATGCCCCTAATGGAATGTAGATGAATGAGCGAAATGAGACACCTAAACAATGAAATGAAATAAGAGAAATGATCTCTGACGGATGGATGTAAAGACTGACTCTAACATTGGCTCCAATGGGGATGGTAGCTCCTTGGAGGTGCCAAGAACGGAAGATCTTTGGGAGAGCAGACTAGTGCCTTCATCCATTGGGCTATGGAGTCCATTATTTTGACAAAACAACTCAAGACCTTTTACTGAATTTATTTGACTGAAACTTTAACTTAAACTGACTCAACCTTTAAAACAGAAATGACTGAACTAAACCGACTATACAGACTCAAACGAAACTGAAATCCTTCTTTGGCTCAATTGTAGGCCAAGGAAGCTTCGTAACATCCTTTGGATACTATTCTATTATAACACAATCCCTCTTCTATTCAAACTGGTAGACCTGCTCTGATACCAATTGTTGGAATAAATACTAAGAGGGGGAGGGGGGGTGAATCAGTGTTTATAGTTGACTAAGAACTTTTAATTTTTCTTTCTTGAAACCATATGCTACTTTACTGAATCCAACTTGTATGTTCAAAGATCTTATTGCATCATTCATTCATTAGATGTTAAGTAGTAAGCATGAACAGAAATAACAAAACAAACCATCAAACATAAGCAGCAAATATGAACACCAATATTTAAGGTGGAAACCCAATTTGGGAGAAAACCACCGCTATTGTTATCTCAGTCTTCAATATTTATTATAAAGAAAACTTCTTACAATTTTATGCTGGAACAGACTTATACCAGCACGCAGGCACCCACCTGTAGAAGGCTACCACCTTCTCTCGTTTTCCAGTCACCACTAGAAGGGAGCTCCAACCCCCTGATTTAACACCAGTTTGTAGAAAGCTTTCACTTTCACACTGAAGGCTTCAACCCTCAGATCTACCACCTTTCTCTTAATTTCTTCATCAGATTCACATCGGATCTTCATGAATTCATTCCTAGAGATTAATCATTTCTAGATATAAAGATCATATCCATAGGTGCATCATAGATTCAGATTCATCAGAGACAGAGTTCGATCATACATATATCTCTTCAAAATTTTATTCATTAACAACCCCTTAATCTGCACACCCACTGTAGTATAATCCTCTTCTCCTTATATAGTTTAGCCTTTATCAATACCATGAGTAGAAAACCACTCAACCGCTAATGGTATTCATATTAAAAGTCGAACCAATCCAAATTGAAATCCCAATCTTCATTCTTTCGTACACGAATCGTCCCAAAGGTAATATTTATCTCCGCCAAATAATACTATAGCCAAGATTAAGAAACATTAACGTGCTGCTAATGGTTTTCTTCCTTTTATTGGAATTTTATTTATCAAATTCGTGGAATTTGATAAATAAATATTATTCACAACCTTTATATAATAGAAATTTATATTAATAACCAACACTTTTATCAAATGTCTTTTAAATAGACCTTTGGTTCCGGCCCCACATACATAATCGATGGCTCAATCAATATAATTTAAAAACTGGGGCCCATCGCTAATGATCATTTCCATCTGACGGCGGAGAGCACATCCAATACTCTGTTTTGAAGAAGAAATTGTCAAATTTGTTTTTGTAATAAAATGTATCTTTCACCATGTTGTACTTCACCATGCAAACTCTGGTCATCCTTTGCCAAGTTTCGATGCCACCATCCCTGTAAAATCAACCAATTTCATCATTCAAGCTCTAGAAAGTCAGTGAGGAACAAAAAGACAAATGTTGTATTAAATGAAAAAGTGCCAAAGTCAAAAACATTACAAAATGGGTTTTGAAGAAGAAAAAATTAAAACCATGTCTATATGAGATATTTCTCAAAGCCATTCATTCATTTGCATCAAGAGATATTCAACAAGTCCAAGAGAAAATTCGATTTTGAAGTTTGGAGGAACGAAGTCTGAGTTTAAAGGTCCGACTGTGTGTTTGAAGACAGCGCGGTGCATTGGGATAGGTCGCGGCGCACCCATAGAGCAGGGCGCATAGAGCTGAAAAACTCTTTTCATTTAACAACGGGCGCGGCACACTCGCGAGGTGTGACGCATTGGGCTTGTGCGCGGCACACAGAGCCCCAAAGGCCAAAATCACTTCCGCTTTACAAAAACTCAATTTTTTTTAGCTCAATTCTTATCCAAGTAAGTTGGCAAGGCATGTTCAGTGATTTTATTTGTGAGTGGTGTGGTTTAGAAGCGAATACATTGGAATTTAGTTAATGAAAGAGTAAACCCTATACCCATATTAAATCTACTCTTTAGGGTTTGCAAAGAGGTGTTTGGTGCTTAAACTACCATCCCACTTTCATTTGTGCTCTCATTACTGTCACATTATTATGACACAGTCCCTCTTCTATTCCCACTGTCCCATATCCATTTTACCCTTTGTTCCAATGTTTTTGAATCCTGAAACCCTATCATTTGCCATCATCTCCCTCCCTTCCTATCATTGGTGAAATCCTAATTTCCGAAGCATTCAAAGGTTGTCTCTATTGCCTAATCATACCCCCATCACTATCACTTTTTCCCATATCACTTGTAAATTTTCCAAATCCCTAAGTCCCTAAAACAGTGACTGTCCTCACACTTAAATTCACCTGATAGTCTATTGTATTCCTTCTGACATTTATCCACAGCACCTTATTGTATATGTGGCACACTTGGTCTTGAAAAACAAACTCTTGTTTTCACCATACATATATCAGCACATACTTGTTAAACACCTTTCTTTCAGCATCATGTCAGAGACAAATTCATCATATGAGCAGGGATATGAGCAGGACAGTGATTCAACCGCAGAGCTAAATGTATCGAGGAGGTCTCATAAAAGTGGCAGGCATGTCAGAGAGGAGCCCACTTCTTTGGCTCAATTGCAAGCCTGCCCACTTGCAATGACATGCTTTCAGCAACATTCATGTTTTCGGTATTGTGAAATGATATCTCAGATTCAACACCATCCAGAGTTGGTTCGCTTATTTGTCCTACATTTGCGTGATAGTCATGTAAACCTTGTTGGAGTGAACTTCACTTTGACACCAGAGACCATTTCTGAGATAACCGGGATACCGAACATTGGTGAGGAGTGGAATAAGAGACAACAGCTGGATAGAGCATATTATGAAGCTTACATCAGGCCTGGATATTTGAGGCAGTTGGGCAGAGTATTCCCGTTTCAGTTTTTGAAGGAGTCCTATGCGCCATTAATGAAACTCATCATTAGATACTTCAGCTGTGAGGGTAGATTCTCGCGCCTTTATGCATACCATGTCAGACTCTTGATGCATTTCACGAGGGTGCGACTGATGAATATTCCATACTTCATGTGCCGAAACATAGAGTGGATGACTACCCTTGTGCAGAAGAAGTCTCCGGAGCAACAACATAACAACAATTATCATTATGGGCTCATTAAAATCATTGTAGTACATCAGCTTGGATTGCACGGCATCACATGGGATGAGTTCATTTCCCGTGACTTATTTACAGCCCCCCAGCCTCCTCCCGAGACTTTTCATGATGAGGCAGAGCCTTCACATCAGTTTGAGGTTCCTGATACTGAGCCTATCAGTGATCCAGTGTGTGTGACATATCAGAGAGGCCACAGAGCCTTATTTGCAGCAGCATGATGAGTACTATCTCCACCAGGGGTGGAAGGGGTCTCGTTATCTTCATTATCAGCGCGAGTACTATCTCCACTTTACATGGAAGGGGTCTCACCTTCTACATCAGTACAGGTACAGGATAGAGGCAAGAGGCCTATGCACGATGAGGGCCCTTAAGGAGGCCAAGACACTGATTTTATACTCATCGATGTTGATTCGAGCTCTCCCAGCTCAAAGCTGAAAGAAATCATCCAGGAACAAAATTTTGAGATTGATACTTTGACCGTGAAGTTGCAGAGAGCTTAGTGGGTTATAAATTACTTGGAGCAGCAGAATAAACAACTGGAGGATCAGCAGACACTCATAGAGTTGCGGCAAATTCGTGAAGACCGAGAATTGGCCCGAAAGAGACCAGGTGACATGACACCTTTCAAGCAAGAGACTTGCCTTATGAGCGTCAACATTCATCTGGAGAAGTTGTTGGCAAAGGCCAATAGGGACAAAGACATGCTCAGACACATGAAGAATCACTATTGGGGCCGCACACACGTTTGCAGAGCAAAAATGAAGATCCTGAAGGCGAGGTTGAGAAAAGCACTGAAACGTAGGAAAAGGCTAGATCCACTCCGAATCTTGGTCGAAGCTTCCTTGGCTGAGCATGAGACATGATGGGAGACCTTCACTCCAAATTTCAGCAAATTTGGAGAAAATTTTGTCATTTTTGAAAATTTTGGTTGCAGAACAGGTTTTTCCGCCCGACGCGTCGCGCCACCCAACCCGCGCTTATGATTGGGACATCTTCTAGAGGAAAAATTTTATTTTTTGGGTTTTTTATGATATATTAGGTATTTTCAGGAATGGCCGAAGAATTTCATCAAATTTTGGGCTGCCTAAAGGGCCAAAAAGTCCTTGAAAATGGCCTTTCTGCCACTTTTTGCACCAGCAGGAACCAGTCTTGGGAGATTGCAGTTTTGGAGGGGAAAATGACATCCAAATTAAAAAATTCCACTTGGGTTGGATAACAGACATCTATGGATTTCCAACGAGGTATCATGAGCTCAATTTGGACTTTAGAAAGTGCCCCAAAAATAGGCTCAAAGTGGCGTGACGCATTGAGTTTTTGAGCGCGGCGCATAGAGAAATTTTGCCTCATTTTCACTCTTTAGCTCAGAAATTCGCCCAGTTTTGACTAGTTTTATTTTTTCATGTGATAATTGACCGACCATGATGTAATTTGATGATTATGATGTAAATTTGGCATGTTTTTACTTGTTCTAGAGGATTCATTCACTAAAAATTGAAAATTAAGTGAATGGATCAGTTTCCTAGCATATAGAGGCAAGTTGTTTGGCTGCCTAGATTTTAGTTCCATGATTAGAATTGGTTGAAACAGCTCCTAGAATGATGATATCGACCCCTAGAGGCATGGGAAGGGGTTAGGATGGTCTATATATTGTATTTTCTGAGAAATTTTCAGGGTTGGACTCTTGGGAAAAGTTTGGCACTCCATTGTATATCCATTTTCAGTTTTTGGCAAAGGAAAGACCAGATTTTTGCAGCACTTGTTGGGATCCTTGTGGCTTCTGAGTTTTGATGATGTTCTTCTCATGTTATTTTAAGTTTCATTAATGTTATATGTATGCCATTTCCCTTCTCTTTTCTTCTGAATTAAACAAATGAGTAACTGAGGTAGAATTCATTGATTTGCTGGTGCTCTGCCTTAGACTTTTGTTTAGTTTTATATGTTTTTCGTCAGTTTGAAGAGGATCCTTGCACTCTCTTTCCCTCTTCAGCTCCTCAGCAGTATTTTCAATCCATTCATTTGATCTCAGACATCAAATCCACTGCCTACCTCACCCCAACTTGAACTCTGCAAGAATTTGGCCTCATCCCCAAGCCCAAAAATTTCCTTTCCCCTTTTTCCAAAAAAACCCTAAAAAGAAAAATCAAACCCTCCTATTTGTTTATCTAGCCTAAGATCAGTTGTTTTTTTAGTCATCTCAAGCCCCTTTGAATATTTTTATTGAGATCGACCCGGAGAGAGCCCTCTCCTGTCCTCGTAGGGCTAGCTACGAGGCTGAGCATGGTTTGGTGTTGTCCTTTTTCTGCCTTATTTCAGCCTAAGGTGGATTTGGGAACTAACAAATAAGATATAGTATTGTTCACCACGTGGTGAATTTTTCTTCACATGTCCACATATGTCAGTATGAATGAGTTCAAGAGGTTTACTTGATGATCCTTCCTTGGCATTAAATTGTACTCTGGTTTGCTTACCGAATTGGCAAGATTTGCATATGATATTTTGAGGTAGAGTAATATTGGGAATATCACGAACAACTTTAAGTCTGCTTGATTTGTTGATTTGAGAGAAGCTCAGATGCCCCAACCTTCTATGCCATAGCCAGTTTTCTAAAGATTTACTCAAGTAACATTGTTCTTTGCAATTCTTCAATACATACAGGTTGCTTGGAGTCCTTTTTCCTTTTATAATTGTTTTACCTGTATCAAGATCATGTACCATACATTCTTTTGAACTAAAGACAAATTCAGTCCCTTGATCACGCATTTTACTTACACTTAACAGGTTATGCTTTAAGCCATCCACATACATGACATTATTATCTTTCACCTTTTCTTTTATAAAAACAGATCCTTTACCCTTAATGACAGTAGGAGTATCATTTCCAAATGTAACATTATTTTCTTTTTCTAGAGCACTATATGCAAGAAGTTTGTTTTTGTCACCTGTCATGTGTTTTGAGCATCCACTATCAATGTACCATTGATTTTCTTCTCCTTCTGCAAATAAAGCTATGCCATAATTTTCAACCTGTAATTCCTTCTTTTTCCATACTTTGGAGCTTGAAGGAAGATGCTCTTTTGGCTGGGCTTTTCTCCTACATTCAGATTCTTCATGGCCAAAGTTATTTGCAATAAGCACATTCAAATTCATTTTGAAGAGGAGAAAAGTTTTTATAAGTATTATTATTTGTTCCAATATCAATCCTTTGCTTTCTTGCTTCTCTTGTCATGATGGTTTTATATGCAACACACTGAACAGCTTTACGCCCAAAATTGTGACATGAGAAACATTTTCCATTGAAGAAGAAATTTTTGCGATTATAAAATATTCTACTTGAATTTACCTGTTAATTGGTGTTTCTTTGAAAGGTACTCTTGTTAGTGTTCTTTGAATTGAGATGATCATTCTTTGTCTGTAAATATTCTTTATTCCCTTGCTAAGGGGTAGAATGTTGTGTATTGGCTGTAGCTGCTTTTAGATAATTTGGTGCTGAACCCTGAGAAGATTCTCCGATATATCCAAGACCTGTCTTTAGAAGAGGAGAATGTTGTATCTTGATAATCTCATCTAAGGTTTCAGGTCCTTTGGCAAATCTAAGATTCAAAGTCTTTACTTTCTCAATTTCTTTTCTTAGACTTACTATTTCACATTCTAATTTCTCATTATGTTTCTCCTTTTCTTGAAGCTGGTTTTTCAGAGTCTCTATGGTTACTTTACTTTCTTCTAAGCATATTTTGAGTTGATTGATTTCATCAAGAAAATAATTGTCCTCTAAAGCATCCATAAAAGTATCCTTTTCTTCTCTAGACTCCTTTTCAAATGCCATGAGTAGTCTAAGATCTTTTTCACATTCTTCCTCATTCTCTGATAACCCATCACTGTCTTCATGAGTATAGTAAATTTTTCTAGTGCTAAACCGATTCTTATTCTTTCTTGCTATTTCCTTCCCTTTTTCATGTGTTTCTTTATGAGGACACTTAGCAACATAATGACCAACTCTTCCACAAGTAAAACATTTGAAAGGAAGCTTACCTCTGAACCGTCCTGTGCCAAGTTGGAGTTTCTTTACAAAATTTACCTCATCTTCTTCTGAGATGTACCCTGATCCTTCTGTCTCTTGTACTTCTTTTCCTTTTGTAGAAGCTCGAAAGACGACTTCTTTGACTTTAGATGGTCCTCCTCTTCTCATTTCACATGCAGTTAGTATGCCATGAAGTTGCACCACAGTAAGATTTTGAAGATCCTGCTTTTCTTCAAGAGCAGAAACTTTTGACTCAAATTTTGTCGTTAGTGATCTTAAAAATTTCTCAACCAAAGTAGATTCAGTTATTGTTTCTCCCAGATTTCTCATACGATTTACAATATCATCAAGTCGTAAAAAGAAATTAGCAATGCTCTCCTCATTATGCATTTTTAGGTTCTCATATTGAATTCTGAGAGTTTGGAGTTTAGCACTTTTTACCTTTGCATCACGTTCATAGCTTAGAATGATTTTGTCCCATATTGCCTTTGTTGTATTTAAATGCATGACTTTGAAAAATTCTGATTCACTTAGACTTCCCAATAGAGCATTAACCGCCTTTCCATTTGTTTCATAATTCTTTCTTTTCGTTGGATTTGTTGGTACAACGGCTGGATATTGATATCCTACTTCAACAATAGCCCATACATCTGCACCCAGAGACTGAAGATAGGATCTCATCCTTGTTTTCCAGAAGATTAAATTTCTTCCGTTGAAAAGCGGAGGCCTGATAGATGCTATTCCATCTTGATTGCTCATCTTGATTTATCTTCCTTCTAGTAGCTAAGCTTTTCAGAAGGACCAACTATGGGATATACCTACCTGTTGAAATAAATACAGAGAGTGTGGGGGGTGAATCGCATTTAGAGCCGACTAAGAACTTTTAATTTTTCTTTTCTTAAACCATATGTTGTTTTACTAAATCCAACTTCAGATGTTCAAAGATCTTACCGTATCATTCATACCACTGATGTTGACAGCATATGTGTCGTAAATAATAAAAACCATCAAACATAAGCAAGACATATAATCACTCCTAATATTTAAGGTGGAACCCAATTTGGGAGAAAACCACCACTATTGTTATCTCGTATTCAATATTTATTATAAATAAAAACTTTACAATTTTATGTTGGCAATGCACTTATACTTAAAGACGTTGTGCATTCCACCTGTAGAAGGCTACCACCTTCTCTCGTTTTCCAGTCACCACTAGAAGGGAGCTCCAACCCCCTGATTTAACACCAGTTTGTAGAAAGCTTTCACTTTCACACTGAAGGCTTCAACCCTCAGATCTACCACCTTTCTCTTAATTTCTTCATCAGATTCACATCGGATCTTCATGAATTCATTCCTAGAGATTAATCATTTCTAGATATAAAGATCATATCCATAGGTGCATCATAGATTCAGATTCATCAGAGACAGAGTTCGATCATACATATATCTCTTCAAAATTTTATTCATTAACAACCCCTTAATCTGCACACCCACTGTAGTATAATCCTCTTCTCCTTATATAGTTTAGCCTTTATCAATACCATGAGTAGAAAACCACTCAACCGCTAATGGTATTCATATTAAAAGTCGAACCAATCCAAATTGAAATCCCAATCTTCATTCTTTCGTACACGAATCGTCCCAAAGGTAATATTTATCTCCGCCAAATAATACTATAGCCAAGATTAAGAAACATTAACGTGCTGCTAATGGTTTTCTTCCTTTTATTGGAATTTTATTTATCAAATTCGTGGAATTTGATAAATAAATATTATTCACAACCTTTATATAATAGAAATTTATATTAATAACCAACACTTTTATCAAATGTCTTTTAAATAGACCTTTGGTTCCGGCCCCACATACATAATCGATGGCTCAATCAATATAATTTAAAAACTGGGGCCCATCGCTAATGATCATTTCATCCGAGCATGTGAGAGCACATCGCTTCTGTTTGATGATTCGATGGACACTGCTTTATTGATAGATGTGACTTATGATAACGCGATGGCTGCTGCACTGGGTAACTTTCAGGTATTAGTGGACAGCAAATGAACATCGTTCTCACGACCCCCTTCCTAGATCAACGTCGTTTAATAATATCTCTGCATATTTGAATGAATGTTAACGTGCGATGGCGCACTTTGATAGTGGTTTTCGTGGGTCCACCTTTGCTACGTGTCAACGTTTCTATGGAATCGCTCCCCAACCAGGAAATACCGCCTATCACCAAAGGGTGGTGCGATCAAACTCGGAAACTGCCTTCACTGTTCACTCGGTCATGGTTCCACTCTTCCACGCAGGGTTCCATCGCGCTTCCTTTTGTTACGTTCTACCTCTTTCCTTCCAGGTTCTGTTCATGATTCCAAAGAGTTAGTCTGTGTTCCATCGAGAGTTCAATGCCAAATACTCTGTTTTAGTTCTTCCGTGTTATAACTGATTTTCTCTCGCTCCTTGTTCCTTTCTCCATGAAATCCAGTCAGCTTCTTACCACATAACTTTGTTCATATCATATATTCAATGAATATATAACTCCACTATCTACCAGTTTGGATACTCTGTCGACCGTATTAACATCGGTTCCTCAAACAACATATAGAGCACCATTAATCCCCTCATAGGGTTTCTTACTTATCACAGATTTCAATTATCCTTCATCAGGATGTATACATATGTTCACACATGAATTAATTCCACGGGGACTCAAATATCCATCCTATTGAATTCAATGTGCTTCTTGACTAATACTGCTCTCTGTATATGCATTCTTTCTCTATTCTCCTCTGCTGACCTTTGTTCTTTGCTACAATTCTTTTCTTTGTTCCTAGTTACTGTTTTAGATGCCAATTCCTTTGCCACTTCCTTTGCCATCAATGACAATATTTCCAACATTGGTTGAGGGTCCAAGGTAGAAACCTTAAACCCCATAACACATCGTTACTCCATGCCTATAATATACATGGACAGGGGCTGAGATGGTCTGGCCATCTTCCTGATATGTAAAGAAATTATCTTACAAATTTATTCAACTGAAAATCCCTAAAATTAACATGCATGTTGATGCGTAGCATGGGTTTTTGTGCTAGAAATTTAAGTTGTGCAATAACAGTAAATAGAAGATAATAGGAATATAGTGGAGGACAATATATACTATCCGGCCAAGGGTAGGGAATACCAATTGCAAACAATTTACATGTATATGTATAAGTAAACAATGAACCAATTTAATGAATAAGGAAAAACTTCCAATACGGTAAAACTGATAAAACCCTGTAGGGAAACTCAAAATTGAAAAGGAGAATAGTATTTAAAACAGAGTAAGAAAAATATACACGATAATCAATAAACTACACAGTCACTGGGTCGATAAACACCATTAAGGTTCTATTAACAAAGAGAACAATTTTAGAGTAATCCCATTAAAATTCCTTAAAAATAATTGGGAATTTTGACCCAATAGACATTATAGCTAATGGATATGTCTGCAAACATGCCAAATTTGGCAGAAGCATGTCAAGAAAGGAAGATAGACAAACGGCTCGATGACCTTGTCACCAGAGACGAAATTCTGGTAAGCAGAATTCTTTTCATGACCAGAAGTCAAATAGAAGTCTCAAAAACCAGAGAAGAGAATAATGTGAAGTACCTGGGAGGGTAAAAACTTGAAATAGACCCAAGCTTGGAATTTGAAGAAAATTCGTGGGGAAAATCCTTAGCGTTTAGGTTAAGTAGTTACCTGTAACCAAAAACAATTAGGAACAAATCAATAAACAACAAAATATCTTAAATGATGAACTAGAGTCTAGAGATTGTCTAGATGAAAACTTGCAGGAATGCATACCTGAGAGGTAACCTCCTCCGCGGATCTGAGTTCCAAGCTGAAGGGAAAAATTAAACAAAATGAATCAAATTTTAAACTCACAGAGAAGACTAAATAAATAGAAGGTTCAACTTAAGCTAACCCGAATGCATGCAAATTTTAACCTGAACTTTTTAATTACCTGAAACAATGGAGAATACATCCTTCAAGAGAAGGCTGAAGCGCTTGAAGGTAAGATTGACCCTTAAAAAACTTGTGAAATCAAAAAATTTCTATCAAAACCCTGCAATCTTCCATAATTTCTAGGGAGATGGCACAAAACGGTTCTGACCATAAATGAAAATATATATAGACCCTTGAAGGTTCCGGCCGCAGCAAGAATAACTGAAAAATCATGTAAGAAATCATCCCTCATACACAACATAGCATGTGGAAGAGCATGGAGGTGAGGAATCTAACCGACTGCAACATCATGCTGCCGCGGAGGATGCAAGCGAGACCGCAGTGGAGACGCACAGAAAAATGAGGAAAATAGTTAGGGTTTGCAAGGGTAATACCTTATGCATTTCCGGCTCGAACCATTACAGTTGATTCCCATCACTAAATCGAATGATGGATAGGAGTTCTGATGGCCTCAAAGGACGAAGGCACATATCTAAATACATGTACAGCTAGAGACTTAATAAGTGCTGGAGATCTCTAATGAAATCGAGAGTTAAATTATTCAATTAGCGGAAATGGAATTAACATTAAAACCTGTACTGTGAACCTTAATTAATGGGAACTAAAACAATAATCTACACAGATATATAATAAATTCACATGGAAGGATGTGTACATACTAAGCGCAATGGTTCACAAAAAAATCAAACCCATGCTTATTATAAGGCTGCATAGTTTAACAACAAGGCATATGGTTTCCATTATGTAAACAAGCATAGTGCAATGGATAGGTAGAGTAAGTTTATAAGGTAAGTTTTTTTTTTTTAATGATGTATGTTACACATATAGAATTTATGTCTGATTGTTTATGGCTTTCTTGGTGTTTTTCTCCCATGTGACCCTCTTCTTTTTGTAACTTTCTGGTTCCAGTATTAAAATGGTAATTGTGGGGTCGGTAAAATTTATGTGTCTTGTGTTTTTTTTTATATTTGGCTAGATCTTTTTTTCATTCATGTGACTCTTATTTCTTTCAGATTTTTTTCTAACAAGGCACATTTTAATTTTCAAGCTTCTTTATGTCTTTTGTAAGAATATTAATAGGCCCTTTACTATGCAACAATTTTGGTGGGTAATATTTTAATATTAGGGCTTCAATTTTTTTTATTTTTTTTTTCTAGGAAATTTTCAAGTGTTTCTTGGATTTTTTGGTCTTATTGGGCTCTGTTTATTTTAGAATTCAAACATTTCTATTTCGTTTGACTCTTTTAAATCCTTTGTAATATTACTGCTTCTGTGCTTTTCATCCGTGAGAAAATTTTGAAGGGTTAGTTGTGTATTTTGGTCAAATTGTGCTCCATGTATTTTAATATTCAAACATGTTTCTTTCGTTTGACACTTTTATTCCTGTTACCTTATCATTTATGGTAATTATAGTTTTACAATGGTCATGGTTGGCTTATTCGCAGGTCTAAGTTACTCCACTTTTTGTATGGGCGTACTGTGGCATAGCATTCATAATGGATCAAAGTATACAGTTGGTGCTTCATTTGAAGTTAGTGTATCTCCATCTACAATGAATCTAGACTCTTTTTCAAGTCAGATATTTTGACAACAACTACTTCCGACTTTAAAATAGAGCGATACATTTTATTATTATTATTATTATTAATCAAATAAATTTAATTTACAAATGATTTTTCAAGTTAGATTTTTTTATTAAGTCCATTCAAAAGTACATCATGAGAACCTTTCTTTCAAAATGCCTTGAGCCTTATTATTATTGGACTTGTTGGCCAAATGGTCAAAACAAAAAACATTGACAATAATGAAAGGAAGCTAAGAGATCTCATGGGGATAGCTCAAACTAACCAAAATAGTCCAAGAAACAAAATGAAACCAGTTTATCAACTACATTAGCTGGATCTAAATAAAACGGCCCACGCGACGGAGGAGGATGAAAGACTTCATGCACATGGGATTCCATATGTCCCAATATGCCTTCCAGTAAGACCTGCCTTTCCTGAATTCTTATTTTATTGTTGTTGAAAGAGACCAGCCTATCAATTATGTGCCACTAGTTGTGCTAAAGGTTGTTCATGAATGCTATCATTGAAGTCATCGTGCCTATCCAGAGCTAATTGCTCCACTAGCAAGGTAACATGTGAAATCTAATCTTCGAAAGAATCAAATGGAGGGGGTAAATCAAATATCTCAAGTGAACTAGTGGTTTATTGGTCTACCACTTCATCAATATCATTGACTTCGACATGGAGGATAGCTCCCTAGCCCCCAAGGACCTGCACCTCTTCGTGAGCATCCTCGCTAATGTAGTATCCATCCTACAAAAACTTGCCCATGCAACCCTTACAGAATGTCACACTAGAAGTGGCCACAATTGGAATAAAACCCAAGAAACTCCCTAAAGAAAACATTAGTACATAAAACACAAAAAAACCCAAAAAAAAATCCTCCCAATTCAAAATCACCAGCCTTTGACCACCACACAAGAAAAAATGGGTATTGGTCCTCCAAAAATCCCCACAACCTGAGACACAACCCCCACCATGCAACTTTCAGCTTTGATAAACACCTATACCTCTCAACTTGAAAAAATCACCCTAAGATATCGAACTCACCCCTCCACGGGGTCAATAGAGAGGGATAAGTAGATGAATTAATCACATACCCCATATAAAATTAGCTACCACCTCTAACAACATGTCCTACAAACTTGAGTACCCCAATGAGTCCCTCACCAAATAAAAAATGTAACCCACTCATCCCACACTTACCCACTTTCATCGCCCTTCTAGGGTAAACATTAACTGCGGGATACCATAAAATGACTCAACCTCCTAAGTATAGTTAACAAAGTGGAATGGAAAAAATAAGACTTTAATAACCTTCCACAACATCCTACAGTTGCTACACGACCCACAAAGGTTGAGGAACCATCCTAAGATGTGAAACCTAGAGTTCGACCCCTCCTTCTATGCCCTACGCCCTCAACCACAACAAAAACATGGCCTACATGCGGTTGGAAGCCTCAACCCCATGCATAAGCCTGCATCCATGCGATTATAACCCAAAATGTCCAGTTATAAACATGTGGTCCCAGATTCAAAGCCTAAATTCCAGGTCAGCCTCCAAACAACTGCTCAGAAATTCCTGTAACTTATTAGACCCATAAATGACATCACAACAAAGCTAATCATTCAAACTTGAGTCAAATACTTGAGCTAACAAGGCCTAACAATGGCAATCATTTCGTTAAACACATTGTGAAAATGTAATCTACAGTTCATGAATTCATATATGAAGATAGGGGTCTGATACTTATGTGAGAATCATCCAGAATGTCTAATTCCCTCTCATAATAGTTGCAATAAAATATATTATCTCATGCATTCATTAACCATTCATAAAGAAATCAAACATATCAAGGTCCATAGTTAGAACTTGTTATGGAAACATAATTTTAACCAACATATAACTCGAATAACAGCCATAGTAGAAAAACCATCAAAGCCACATAATAAGAAGTACAAGTGCTCATGAAATACAAGAGGGAAAAGAGATCTTCTTAACATGTTAAAAGTCCAACCAAGTCAGGGTATTCCACATCCCACCGAACCATTTATTCGATTGAACGAAATATTTCCTTTAGCCAGTCACCCTCTTCCCATATTTTCAAGCGGGAATGTGGGACTTAGGACAAAATCAACTATGGATTCCCAAATATTACACCACCTCCACCATCAGGCTATACCACAATCTCACCAAAATAGGTGAAGGGATTACTAGGCCCAAAGAAAACATAAACAACCAAGCTTTATTGTAATCCTTCCAAAACCGATCAAGGGATTCCTAGGCTCAAAGCCAAAAACATAAACCACTAGGATTACCGCCCCTCCCAAAACAGGTCAAGGGATCACAAGGTCCAAACAAGCTTGGGTGCCTCAATATTTATTCACCAATACCTTGCAGAATTTTTCTGTCTCCACCTTGAGGCTTTACCGAAATACCACAAAAACCAGTCAAGGGATTCCTAGGCCTTTAGTAATTTTCCTAAGATCACCTCACCCAGTTCCAAAACCATCTGGAAATTCAAAGCTTAATCACATGAAGGTACCCCATCACAACATGGCTCCCTGGAAATGTTAAGACAAACATGAAACCGTTGTCACACCTAGAAAAGCCCATTCCTATGACAGCAAAAGATTGAAATACATACATCCATGTATCATGTATTCACAAAATAGATAGAAAAAATCACACATGCAACCCATTACCTGCAATTATTACCGCTTAAGCTGTTTGATCCAAGTTTTCCTTTCTTGTTCCTTGCTTTCATGTGATTTTTTGTTTTCCCTTCGCTTTACTTTCTTTAATGCTAGAGTGTTCTAAGTTTTCAATAGTATGAAATAATAGAGAGAATAGATAGATAGCTCCAAAACTAAAGTAAAAAAAGGTATGAACTGATCCTCATAAGACTTTTTATTATTTAGGCATCTATTTTCTTCAATTTTATCTATTTTTTCTTCAATTATCTTCTCGGCAATCCTATGACCTTTCATATCCCCTTTCTCCTATTTTCCTTTATTTTCATAAATAAAATATCAAATAATGCCTCTTTTAATATACAAATCCTTTACCAATGCCTTTTCCAATTTCCTTAGCCATAATAAACCAAATGAACACCCACTAGGATGTTTTTCCAAACATTCAACTTCAAATGTGAGCCCCATGACCTTGGTCTTATTTTACCTTTATTAACATTTTTACATGAAATTTTAATGTGGGGTTGTTACATACCCCTCCCCCTTAGGGGAACATCTTCATCGGTGTTCTATGACACCTATAACTAATAACACCAATGAAAACTAGAACATACTGCCCATGTAGATTTATAACTTATCTCAATTCAATATTTATGATGAACAACATGTTGAAATGAAAAACCAATATGAAAAACATAGTAACATGATGACCATACTAGTTATTAGAGATTTATAACACATCTCGTTGCATTATTTACAATAATAACCATACATAAATATGTAAAAATATCAAAATTCCTTTTCCTCAACCAATAAACATTGAAGGATACATATCCCGCATCTGATCAACCACCTACCATGTAGCTTCATTAGGAGATATGTGCTTCCACGACACTTTAACTTGTTCGATTGCTTAGTTCTTGAGTGCGATTTGTTTCTGTTGCAAACTGCACTAAGGTTCTAGCAAGGATTCTCCTTTCATTCCAACTGTAATACATGCCAATCAATCACATGATCAACATCTTTCACATGCTTTTTAAGAAATGACACATGGAAAATATCATGGAATTACATTGTTGGAGGAAATGAAGTTCTGTAGGTCACTGCTCCAATCCTCTCAAGGATATCAAAAGGACCACAATATCGAGGTGCCAACTTGGCACATGATCCAATCCTCAAGGAGTTTTTATTGGGCTTGATTTGAAAGTACACATGCTTATCAACTTGAAAATCCTTAAATTCCCTATGTTGATCTGCATAACTCTTCTATCTATCCTCCATTTCTTCTTCCATATTTGCCAACATGTTCGATCCTATCAGTACCCTTTTCACCGGATCACTCTAGTTGATGGAAGTATTATTCTTGATAACCTGCATTTCTTGTTCCGTATTTTCCAACATGTTCGGTCCTATCAGTACCCTTTTCACTGGATCACTCTAGTTGATGGCAGTATTATTCTTGATAACCTGCATTTCTTGTTCCGTATTTTCCAACATGTTCGGTCCTATCAGTACCCTTTTCATTGGATCACTCTAGTTGATGGCATTATTATTCTTGATAACCTGCATTTCTTGTTCCGTATTTTCCAACATGTTTGGTCCTATCAATACCCTTTTCACTGGATCACTCTAGTTGATGGAAGTATTACAACTTCGCCTATAAAATGCCTCAAACGAACTCATCCTGAGTGAATCCTCATACTCATTATTTTAAATAAAATCAACCAGTGGAAGATACTCCTCCCACCTCCTCTGTTGGTGCATAACATGCATCCTCAACATGTCATCTAGAATCTGGTTGACCGTCTCTGTTTTTCCATTTTTTTGTGGATGATAAGTTGTACTGAACACCAACTCTGTACCGAAATATGAAAATAACTCCTTCCAAAACCTGGAAGTGAACTTATCATCTCTGTATGACACAATATTCTTAGGAATGCCATGCAATCTCACTATATCCATGATGAAGACTTGAGCTAGCTCACTAGTTGGATAGGTAGAATTAAATGTAATCAAATGAGCTACCTTAGTCAAATTGCAACCACAACAATGATAAAATCATGTTTCCTAGATGTCCTCGGAAAACCTGTAATGAAGTCCATGGAAATGACCTCCCATTTCCACTAGAATCAGAATTGGTTGTAGTAAAACACCTAAATTCTTACACTTTTGTTTTACCTATTTACAATCCAAAAACCTAGTGATGAACTCGACTAGCTCTTTCTTCAGATTCGTCTAGTTGTAGAACTTCTTCATAGAGGTTAGAGTCTTCTGATATCCCAGATGACCTGAATACCTTTTAACATGAAATTCCCTCAAGGTAAGCTTCTTGAGCTAACTGTTGTCTGGCACATAGATCTTGTCCCTAAATCTGACCACACCATCTTTCGCGAGATGATAATCCACATCCCAATCACTTTTACCCTACTATTGTAACATGTTCCTAAGCTCCATGTACATGTCATCCTAATGTATTGCATGTAAGATTTGATCATGTAATTTTTTCCCATATTAACTCGTAAACTCCATGTGATTCACATGTACTCTTTTGCTAAGAGCATCGACACAGCTTGTTCTCCTTACCCTTGATGTACTTGATCTCAAAGTAAAACTCACTAAGCATAACCAACCATCTAGCTTGCCTAAAATTCAGATTCGTTTTTTAAAACAATTATCTCAACCCATTGTGATCACTCATCAACAAAAACCTCCAACCAAGAAGATAGTGCCTCCATATATTCAATGTATGAATAATTGCTTCCAACTCAAGATCATGTGTCACATAGTTCTTCTCATGATCATTCAGTTTCCTTGGCTTGTAGGATACCACCTATCCCTTTTTCATTGAGGCTCCACTAAGTCCTCTCTCACAAGCATATGTAGATGCCAAAAACTCCTTATCTGTATCTGTAATATTTAGAACTAGAGAATTTACAAAAAAATATATCAACTTCACAAAACTAGCTGCATATTCCTCTTTCAATTCAAATTTCTTTCCCTTTCACTGCAAAGATGTGATATGATAGGAAATCCATCAAAATTTTCTGATGAACCTATTGTAAAAACTTGCTAAGCCCATGAATAATCTAACCTCATCCACATTTCTAGGAGCTTCCCATTCCATGATAGCTCTGATCTTTTCCGGATCCACTGGTATGCCCTCCTTGGAAACAAAATGATGTCCCAAGTAATGTACCTTTCTCTCAAACAAACTACATTTACTAATATTTTCATAAAATTAATGATCTCTTAGCAAACTCAATACTTCTCCTAATTTTTTGACATTTTCTTCCTCATTATTAGAATATATCAATATATCGTCAATGAAAACAATCAAAAACTTGTCTAGATAAGGAAACAACACACTATTCATCAAACACATAAAAGTAGTTAGAGCGTTATTCAAACCATAAAGAAGCATAAAAAACTCATAAGGCCAATATCTAATCTGGAATGTAGACTTTTAGATTTTATCTTCTTTGATGTGTACCTGATGATGTCCTGATTTAAGATCAATATTTAAGAACATGGCTACTCCCTTCATCTGATCAAACAAGTCATCAATCCTTGAAAATGGATACCTGTTCTTACCGCCACCTTGATCAACTTCTTGTAATTAATGCATAACCCAAGACTACCGTCCTTCTTCTTCACAAAAAATATTGGTGCACCCCAAGGTGAAACACTTGGCAAAGTTTATCCCTCGTCAAGCATTTCGTTCAACTGCAACTTCAATTCCACTAGCTCTAGAGTTCTCATCTTGTAAGGTTCCTTTTATTTTGGTGCTACCCCTAGTACCAACTCAATAGAAAATTGCACTTTTATGTGAGGAGGAAACTTTGAAATTGCTGCTAGAAATACATCCTAAAACAGTTGTAAAACCAGATACCTCTCCAAAAATTTTGCATCCTCAACATCCTTAACTTTATGATTAGAAACATGCACTGTAGATAACACATGTTATTCATCAGTAATTTTTCTGATATCAAAAGATCACTAAGTTGTAAAGCCTAGATTTCTAGAAACAATGTTTGAAGAAACATTGTGATTTCTAGAAATATCACTGCCTTCATCATCCTACACCTAACTGTTCCACTATAAAATTTATCTTTTGCCTTCTCAAAGTTTACCCTGCTGCAAAGAAAACTCCATTTTCTGGGCATGTTTCCCTCATTTCATCACCTCACTTACACCCTCATCCATTCCCTTTTCCCCCTCTAAAAACCCCTCATAAACCCTCCTCATTCATCATTTTTTGTCTAAAGAACCATTAAACAATGTAAAAACCCTTTTTACATTGTTTAAACCTTAAATTTTTAACTTATCGGACCTTCTAAGAACTTATAAAAACTATGTTTTTATAAATATCCGTCCATTTCTAAAGCCCCTTCCCTACTTTTATTTTTATTTTTATACCCCCAACCTTATAAAAACCCACTCAAAATTTTGAAAAACATTAAAAAGAGGGCTCGCTTCTTTTTTCACCCACACCTTTTACCAGGCAAATATCCACCATTGATTCAGAATTGTTCCCCCGATCTAATGGTCATCCCATCTCCTACCTCAACCCCGCATTTAACCCAACCCCGTAACACAAAAAACTACCACGTCACCATGCTGGGCCCACTTTCGACTACCACCCTGCTGACCAACTACATCTCGCCACCTATCCTGGGCTCCACTCCACACACTTGTGCACCGGTCCCTCCACCCTTCCGCACCGTTGATCTCACCCCTTGAGATCTGATAGTCCAAATCCAATATTGCGCGGAAATTGGCGCTGATCTTTAACGATCCTGACTCGCGTGAAATGGGCGGTTTCACCCTACCACATAGCAGTCGGTTAGTGGAATCGCGCAGCCCCAACCCAATACCACTTACCACCGTGGTTTTCCAAAACAACCTTTCTCCCCTTCACACCAAATTCAAATTTCTTCCCCTCTCCACTATGTTCCACCTCTAGAGCCCTCCTCTTTGCACTCCCTCCTTCTTTTCAAATCGCCCTCGATGCTCCAAACCGTAAGAAAAGGTATTTTAACCCCTCTAGCAGGTTTAAAATTAACGTTGTTTTATGTTTTTGCAGGTTTTTAATGGTGGAAATAGGCCAAATGACCTCCCACTACTGTTTGTTGAATGAAACCCCTTAGTGGCAACTCAGGGGTCTTAAAAACAAATTATGAGGATCAGAGATCTTTTTCTCAGGGTTTGATTGATGATGAATCATGATCATCGATCAATCGATGACCCTCTAATGAAATGAAGAAATCCTCCCTACACACAGACGATCATAGTCAAGGGAAGAAATGAAGAAACAAAGAACAGAAGGATTAAGGACTAATCCTCCATCACAAGATAAACACAGAGGATTAGCCCTTAAGACAGTGATTAACGATAAAAGGTCAAAGTTTAAAGACCGGGATAAATGAACAAAATATTCATAAAAGCAGAATGAAGGATAAAGGTAGTAAGACATAATTAAGGATAAATCAAGGTTCAAAAGCCTAATTGCTGAGTTTTATGACTAAACAAAGATAGATAACCCAAAGACAACTTTAAGCAAATCAACAAAGAAGCATTTACTTCTGCAAAGACTAAACTGCCACCTACAACATGTTTTCTTTTCATAAAGACATTTGACAGTTATTACACAATCAGAGATATTTTATATCTGTTAAGGAAGTTATTGTAAAAGTTATTATAGGCCTTAAAAGTAAAAATTGTTACATCTTCTTCTCAAGAAGTTAATATAGGAGTTATTGAAATAGAGAAGTAGCTGCAGATATTCCTGCCTTAAGCCTTGCATGGTTTTCAAGGTTAGGAATGAATTTACTCTGTAATTAATGACACTCAAACCCTATCTTGAGCTCCACCTCCTCATTTTCAGCATAGATACTGCATATAAACTCATTTTATTGTTGGCATTTAATGGCTCTTTGAACTAATACATAGTGTATTGGAAGTTGAAGGAAAATTGATGTCTTGGATCTTATGGATGCCCTGATTTGTTTGTTAATGGAGGAGGCTAGATCACTAGATCCCTGCGCTTGGTTGTTGATGAAGTGCTTCTATTTGTTATTGTTATTTCCTATTCTCATTGTGTTTTCATTTTTCTTTGTTATAGTAAAGTAAAGGTTTTAGGCTAAGAAATGTCTTTGAAAGCACTTTAGTTCTGTTTACTCTTCATTGTCTTAATGTTTTCTTCTACAAGGTTTGATTGGAGGATTCTTAATTTCCATCCAATTCCATCTAGCTTGTTATTTTATAAATAATTTAAAAGAGTATAACCAAGGAGTTTCTCTTTTGGTAAGTCCATGCTCCTTTGAGTACAGCTTGAGAGGTTGTTTTGAGGAATGATTTCGATAGAGTGAAACTAGGAAGTTTAGTGGTGAGTCCATGCTCCTTTGAGTACAACTTGAGAATTGTCTCTAAAACTTCTTTAAAATTATTATTAGTAGAGTCTAAACCAGGGAAGTCTATGGTGAGCCCTGTCCTATAGATTGCCTCAAAAGGTTGCTTTAAATATTCCTAAAGAGTTGGTCAAAAGAAGATTAGATTATTTCTGTTTGATCTTACGCTGCTCTTACTCTTTATCTTATGTGTTTTATTATCTAAAAGTATTCTTTTGATTGCTGGATTGTTGTCTGAATGGTTGCTTATTAGAATTTTTTCCAAAGAAGTCTATAGTTTGCCCTGTCCTTTGGCCTACTTCAAAACAGTTACCTTGAAATATTTCTCTTGTTTAAAGTACATGATAAAGGATTCTTAAATTTCCCTTTGTCCTAATTTTCTTTCTTGTCCTTAATGTTCATCTCATTATTCCAAAAAAATTGAAGATCTATTGGCGAAGTTATATTTTCCCTATGATACTCCCTGATCCCTTAATAAACTTATCAGGACTTCCATTTGACTCCATTTCCCAATGACTTAGATATTTCCTTTTATATCTATGCTCTTTGATCATCATGTCCAACCAAAACAATCAAACAAAACTTGTACTTAATAACTAGCCTAAAATCAACCCTTAAAGGCAAACAAACACATATCCTTTGTAAACAATTTGAGAGCTCCCTCTCTAAGTCTAGGAAAGCTAGGTCCTAGAACTCTAAAGATTGGTTCCATGTTGCCTTGTCATTTGGTATTCCAATCTACCAAATCACAAGACCCCAACATTCTGGCGATCACGGTGGAACCCTTCTGTGTCAGCGAAAAGCTAAGTACTCCTTAGTACTCCAGAAACCATAAGGTCCACATAAAAACTTAGAAAAAACCCAAAAATATTCTTAGATTGGTTTTATTACTCATTTGGTGGTGGACCATTAGAAATTTTACCTTCAAAAAAGCTAAAAATTTCCACCTGCTGACTCCACTAGCCCCAGTAAGCCTATCTATCCAATAGTTATTTTAGATTCCCTTAATATTATCAAATCAGTCCTAAAGAAGTTTATAAGCCCAATCCCATATTTTAGAAATGTACTAAAACACTAAGAGAGGTCAAAACATTTGAAAACAGTCCTTAGAGCTTTCAACCTCTCTAGATTTTGAACTTGAAATCTAGCTTCACATAGGATCAATACCAGATCTCATCTGGACCCTAATCCTCCTCCAATAGTTTATGATCCAGAAAATATTTTGTGGCAAACTTCTAAAGCTGGAAATTTAACTATTGGTAGGATCATCCAATGATGCAGCAGTAGCAGGAGCATCAAGGGCGTTTTTATTTTGTAAAAAGGGGGTGTGATAATTTTTAATATTTTATTAATTAATTTGAATAAAATAGGAGAAGGTGAGGATTTTTGTAAATATCTTTTAAAAGGATATGAGGGAATTTAATTAGTTGAAGGATTTTAGGGATAAAGATCTATCCTTTAGGGATGTTGAGAGATTTAGGGGTTTGTTGAGGAATTGAAGGGATTGAGCATTTAATTAAATGATTTTTAAAATTGTATAAATAGGAGGGGGTTTTGAGAGAAAAACACATTGAGATTTGTGAGAGAGTGTGAGTACAGTGTAAGGTTTTCTACTTGGAAGCCTTAGGGCTTATGTAAAAAGGGCCATCGATTTGCATATCTGGCCAGGAAGAACAAGAATTGTAAGTATTTTTTATATGATAAATGTGTTTAGAGCTTTATTGGTGGATTTGTGTTTATTTTCAGTGATTGGAATGAAATCGAAGTTCGGTGTAGTTTAAGATTTTAATGCCAGTTTGGAAAAGTCGATTTCACTGTTTGTACAGCACATTGGCAGATTATATATATATGAATATCTGCAGCATTGAACAGATGTATATTGAAGCCGTGAAAGCGTAGGGTATGATGAACGTTGTTCTCATTTAATTTTAATGGCTTGACAATGTGTATGAAAATCGATTCAGGAGTTTTAATCGATTAATTGTGATGCTAACTTGTGAGAAGGTTTTAATTATTGGAAAGCGCTTCAGAATTTAAGATTTGTTTGCGTTAAACGAACCAATGAATAGCATCACGGGTCTATAGATCGAACACATCATTTGTTGGAACGGTGTCAGCTGGAACAAATTCTAATATTTCTTGAAAACAACTGAAGACGATATGGCGCTGTTGTGAAATCGATTAAAAGGTAAATGCATTTCAGACTTTCGAATGGTGCAGAGGGTAACCTATTCGCAGGTGAATTGTTTTAATTGCCTGCATGTTATTAATTTGGATGTGGAATAAGTAGTAACTTGAAAAGCGATGGCGCAGATTTGAATAGTCGATATCTTGTGGGTGGTAGCTGTGATCTGGCGCAGGGAGTTTTGTTATTTAACGTGAAGAATCAAATTGTTTTCAATTGGTTGACCAGTGCTATGAAGTTTGGAGCTGGATCGGAGAGGAAGAACTGCAGCATATAATTGAGATATAATACCCACAACGATTGCCAGAAGCTTACCTGGCAATTCAAAGCATCGATCATGAGTTGTGAAGGGTTTAAAATCGATTTCATCAGAGAAAAACCAGAGAGCGGCCATGAAGGTAATCAGTTTCAATAATTCATTTTTGTATACAAGGAATTAACGTCGAAATTGCAGAAAAGAAGCACCAGCCAACGAGCTGGAAAAATCATTGAATTACAAGGCTGAAGAATTCGATCTGGCAAAGTTGAATTACAGCGTTTGCAGAGTTGTTAAAACACTGAATTTGACAGCGTGGAAGGAAAGGTAAACAAACGCTGGAGCAGAATTTCAAATGAAAAGCAGACATTTAAAGATCAAATGAATAGAAGTTATGCAGACATTAACTAAGGCGTAGTGATTGCCAGACGGTGTGGACCAATCTAATTGCAGAGAAACGTGGATGATCCAACTTTGAAATGGTGTCAATAGTTTTAAAACCCAGTCAAAATATTCATTTGCAGATCGTTGTTGAATGGAAGGTATGTATTCAGCTTTGAAATGAAATTCAGTTTATATGAACTGGTTGCAATAGCAGAAAACTGTTTGCAGAAGTGGGGAAATGAAGTTAGATCGCTTGCGCAGAGATATTGTTGACAAGCGATGGAGTGTTGGAAAAGAAACAAATTCTGACATTCAATTCTATAAACTGGTAAGCAGAAGTGGGAAGGCACACTTATATATATTTGATATTTGGTTCAATAATGTTAAGTTGAGGAAAAAAACCCAAGGGCGCATCTGATTTTGATTGTGAAGTCCGATCTTAAAAGGGTGTATGTAAAGATTTGGCTTTTTAACTGAATGGTTGAACTTTTATATAAAGTTATGTTTTAAGATTTGAGATTTGGGTTTTATAAAAGCTCTATGAAATGAGAATGAGGTATGATGAAAGTATGGATGTTGAAATGATAGTTATGATGAAATTTTGGGATGATGTGTATGGTTTCATAACCATTGTTGTTTGTAACAAAGAAGCTTTCATATAGATGATGATGTTTCCGTGTATTGAGTAATAGGTTGAAGCACATGCTTGTATATGCATGAGAGATTAAAGATCCTGGGTATTGCCAGTATGAAGCCCCGCATCAACATGACAACAAGATCTGTCCCTGAAAACCTTACAATCTTGAAAGACTTTGTCTCATACGAGCCTATTTTTAGAACCAAATCACATGACGATAAATGACCAATTTGACCTTGAGCCTGATTTGCAGCGAAGTTGTGACTTGTCTCCTTCACTCTCAGTTTTCAATTTCTCCACCACTTCAGTTCTTTCCATAGAAAATCTGCTCATAATCAGCTTGTTGGTCCAAGTACCTCCACCACCCCCATCCACACATCCACTGTTCAAAACACTCTAGTTCATCCCACTTTTCCTTTTACAAATCCACATCTTGTAAATCCCCCATTTGTTCCCACCATGGCAGCATGGTATGCCCCATTAGTGTTACCTCAACCACTGGTTCCTTTACCAAATGATTATGAACCTAGAATTCCCCATTTCACTGGAACTGAATCTACTACTGCCCAACAACATGTAGATAAAATGGATGATGCCTTTTATTACATGGAAATAGAAGAAGAGACAATTAAGATGAGAATCTTTGCCAAAGTTTAGGTGGAGAAGCCAAGAAATGGTTTAAAATCTTAACTCCTAATAGCATAAATGATATCCCTTCTTTATACCAAAAATTCATAAACAAATGGGAAATTAAAAAGAACCCTCTCCAAATCCTTTCAGAATATAGCAACCTTAAAAGAAATACTAGGTAAAGTGTCCAAGATTATTGCACTAGATTCAATAGTGTTTACAATGCACTTCCCCCAAACATGAAACCTCCACTAAGCCTAGCCTTAGCTAAATTTCCTGAAGGCTTTCATCTAGACATGGCCTACCAGCTAAGAGAAAGAGACCCTGTAACCTTAGAAGATATGCAAAGGGGAGCTATTACTGTAGAAGTAAATTTGATTGAGAAAAGAGCTAGACTAAAATCAGAGAAAATAGTTACATATAAAGATGAAACAATGGCATCAACCTCATCATATGATGCCAAAACTGATAACTTAGTGAGGGTAATGGAAAGAATGCTTAAGAAGATAAACTTAAATGATAGAGTGACTCCAAGAGAAAACCAAATCAATTCCCAAAGAATAAATAGAAATCCAAATTTCAGAAGAGACCCTATTCAAGATAGACAAAGAGGTAATGACCAGAAAATTAGGCCTCCCTTTCAACAAAACTATGTAGATCAAGAAGAAGAAAGGGAAACTGAAAGGTTAGAAGAAAATCATGTAAACCTGATAGGATCTAACAGCGAGACAAATGTATTCCCCACTAAAAAATAAAAAGTTTTCTTCTCCTCGTAACAAGTTGAAACTAATCATGAGGATTTTTAAGATTACTAACTGGGGTTTGAAAATGCAATAATGGAGGTGCAAAGACAATATGATCCTAGAAGAAAAAGGAAACCAGAAATTTCCAATGATGAAAACACAGGTACAATTGTTAGGAAAACTACAGAAATTCTCATAAAAAGACAACAAACAGAATTAACACTTTGACTAAGAAAACTGACTCAAATAAGGACAAAAACAATCAAAAAAGTGTTGACCCAAGATGCCCTAGCACTTCTACTAGTGGCCCTGAAAAATATGTCCTAAATAACAGTCCTAATAATACTCAGCAGATCAGAATTGCTTAAAAGACTATGCTTGATAAAACAAATGTAAACATGTCAAAACATTAGTCCCTTTCAGCCTTGAAGGTGAGATTGTGAAGATCAAAATTAGCATACCCTTCGCTGAACTACTAACCTAGGATGTATATAAAAACCAAGTTTTGAAAGATTTGAATATAGGAAATGATACTGATACATTAAACTTGACAAATGATAAACCAAAACTGTTGTTTGGTCCTAAAGTAGAAGGAAAATACCAAGAAGGAACCATTCCTCCATTTTATGTTAGCCTAAATATACATGATAATATTTTACACAATTCCATGCTAGACTCTGGTGCCTCTCACAACCTTTTAGAAAAAGTGGTAATGGAGAGATTTGGCCTAGAGATTACTAAACCTTATAAGAACCTATATTCCTTTGATTCAAAAAGAGTCAAATGTTTAGGCCTAGTCAAGGATTTATGTGTCAATCTGGCACAAATTCCTACTAAGGGTCTAGTTATGGACATAGTTGTTGCTAACATTCCCCCAAAATATGGCATGCTTCTATCTAGATCATGGGGAGCCAAAATTCAAGGAAGCCTTCAAATGGACATGTCTTATGCTACCATTCTAGTTTTTAACCAAACCAGAAGATTATATAGAGGATCTCATATGAAATTTATGGTGAGCAACATCGATAGGCCAAAAAACACTCCTGTTTATTCTATTCATTCAGATTTAGACTCCTTTATCTTGTACAATGAAGATGAAATCAGCCAACAAGAAAAGGATAATGAGATCGAACTAGGACCACCTGAATAGTCAAATCAGTCTCCAAAAGAAGAATTTAACAACCCTAACCTTAGCATCACTAAACAACAAACTGACAATGAGTATGAAATAGAAACACTATGGGAAATGAGCTTTGAATCCTCTTGCAGTAAAACAGGTTTTGGAGCTGGTGTATGGATACACAATACAAACCAAGGACATTATTATAAAATTAATTTCCAATGCACAAATAACATTGTAGAATATGAAGCTCTTCTCCTTGGCCTACATTTTTCTCAGAGATTTAGGAGCCAAGAAAATATCAGTCCAAGGAGATTCAGAGTTTTTTATTAGGCAAATAAAAGGGGAGTATTCATCCAAAAACCCAAGGTTAAGATAATATAGGAATGCTACCCTAGAGCTCCTAAAAACATTTGAAAAATATGAATTCACTTTCATCCCTAGATCCCAAAAAAACACTGCAAATGAACTTTCATTTGCTGTCAGCAATTGCCAAATACCCCAAGTAAATGAACAATTTACTATTAAAGTAAAAAACAATCCCACAGTCCCTGACAATGAAGACTATTGGCAAGTATTTAAAGAAGACAAACACATTAATGATTTTCTGCAATCAAGAAATGATTTTTTTGAATGTATACCTGACTCAGGCCATGAAAAAGAATGTTTTGATGAAAAACAATTCTATGAAACAAAGTTTTCCTCTACTGCTGATATAAACCAATTTGAATATCTTTATACAGTAGAATTACTGAACAAAACAGATCAAAAAGACCTTGAGTTTTTACAATTTAAAAATGATTCAATACCAAGGGCTCTTACACCATTAGAGGAGCTTTTTGATTTCAATGATGTAGCTAAAAAACCAAACATGGAGCCTATAGAAACCAATGTAGAAGAACATAACATAGGCACTGTAGATGAACCCAAAATGATCAAGTTAGCTAGCACTCTCCCTACTCATATCAAACAATAATATATTGAACTTTCCAAAGAGTTTGGAGATGTGTTTGCATGGGGGTAGAAAGATCTGAAATCATATGATACCAACATTATTCAACACAAAATTCCCCTTAAGGAAAATCAGATCAAACAAAAACTAGGAAGGATAAACCATGTTTTATTACCTTTAGTTGAGAAAGAGATAAAAAATATGTATGATGCTGGGATCATATTTCCCCTTAGAAACTCACAGTGGGTGTCCAACCTTATGTCTGTTAGGAAGAAGACCGGGGAAATTAGGCTTTGCATTGACTTTATAAATTTGAACAGAGCCTCCCTGAAAGATAATTATCCCTTGCCTAAAATGGACTACATACTTCAAAAGGTGGTTGGATCTAAAATAATATCACTGTTGGATGTTTTTTTAGGCTAAAACCAAGTGCTAGTACTCGAAAGTGATCAACACAAAACTGCTTTTACCACACCTTGGGGTACATTCATGTATGTTAAAATTCCATTTGGTTTGATGAATGCAGGGGCCACATTCCAAAGGGCCATGGGCATAGCATTTTCTGAAGACATAGGATATTTCATAATCATTTACCTTAATGACATCATTGTTTTCTCCAAAACTGATAAAGAACATTTGATTCATTTGAGAAATTTTTTTGAGAAATGTAGAAAATATGGCTTATCTTTGAGTCCCAAAAAGACACTCTCTGGTTTCCAAGAAGGAAAACTTCTTGGCCACATAATTTATGAAGAAGGAATCAAAGTAGACCCTAAAAAGATTGATGGCATATTGAAAATCAACCATCTTAGAAACCTCAAAGAATTGCAATCTTTCATTCGAAAGATCAATTTTTTGAGAAGGTTCATTCCCAACCTTGCTGAACTTTTGAGAAATATCACAAACATGCTCAAAAAGGAAACAAGGTTTAAATGAACCTTAGAATCCAAACAGTCATTTGAACTGGTAAAACAAGCTCTCGCTCAAACACAAGTTCTTATTAGTCCTGATTTCACTAAACATTTCTACATTTTCTCATTTGCCTCTGAACACACTATTGCTGGAGTCTAGTTGCAAAAGAACAACATGGGCCAAGAACAACCAATTCATTTTTCATTAGAGCCTTAAGAGATGCTCCACTTAAACATAATATCATGGAGAAACAAGCCTTAGCCTTGATAAAAGCATTGAAAGATTTATGAGTCTACATTTTACACTCTCATATCATTTCTTTTGTCCCACATACAGTTGTCAAGGACATTATAAATCAAGACCCTGATGGTAAAAGGGGAAAATGGATTGAAATTATCTTAGAATATGATTTAGAGATCAACCCTACCAAGCTGATTAAAGGACAGGGATTAGCAGAAATCATGGCAGAATCAAATTTCCAAGCATTAGATATAAACATGGTTGATGTTTTAGAAGAAATAGAAGAATTCATAGCTCCATACATTGAAGAAACATTTTTGAATTCACCTTGGTATGCTGATATCATATATGTGCCTCTCTATATTAATACTCTTCCTTCTCTATCAAAGACTAAAGTTAGATTCTTGAAACAAAAAACTTTAAATTATTGCATTTTAGATGGAGTATTATATTAGAAAAATGTTGTTGGCATATTGCTTAAATGTTTGCTTGAGGATGATGCAGGAAACATCATGCATGAGCTGCATGAAGGAGAATGTGGATGCCACCTTTACTGGAAGACAACAGCCAACAATATTCTTAGAGCTGGCTATTATTGGCCCACCCTTTTCCCAGATACTCAAAAACTAGTCATGACTTGCCATAAGTGTCAAATTTTTTATGGCAAGAGAAAGCTCCTACCTTTACCTTTGCATCTGATCAGTGTTTAGGCTTCCTTTCAGCAATGGGGTTTAGAATTTATTGAAGAAATTCACCCAACCTCTTCTACCCAACATAAGTGAATCCTTACTGCAACAGATTACTCTACCAAGTGGATAGAAGCCATCCCTTATAAGAATGCTACTGACTCTGTCATTATCAATTTCCTTGAAACTAACATCCTATCCAGATTTGGTTGTCCCAAGAAAATTATTACAGAAAATGCTGCTACCTTCAAATAAAAAAGAATGGTTGATTTCTGTTACAAATATCATATCACATTGGGCCATTCCACAGCTTACTACCCCGAGGGAAATGGACTAGTAGAATCTTCCAACAAAAGGCTGGTCAACATTCTCAAAAAACTGTTGGATCAGAATTAGAAATCATGGCATAATAAGCTAGTGCATGCATTATGGGTCGATAGGCTAACCACCAAGAAATCAATAAATATGTCCCCCTATCAGCTAGTATATGGAATATATGCAGTCTTCCCTACATCTTTGGGAGTCCTAGTCATAAAATTCTCCAAGAAGTACAAACAGAGGAAAATGACATCTAGAGAAGACTAAATCAAACTATTCATTTATAGCAGACAAGAGAAGAAGTATAAAAAAGAACATAGACAGTTCAAGAAAACATCAATAATATCTTTGATAGAAGGACCAAATCAAATAATGTCCAAGTTGGAGAAATAGTTTTGAGATGGGATTCAATGAGAGAAGATAAAGGTAAACATGGAAAATTTGAGAATTTATGGAAAGGGCCTTATATCATTCACTCAATTAGGGGTCATAATGCTTTCTTTTTACAAGGGCTGAATGGAGAAGAACTATTTGGAGGTCTTGTCAATGGCAGGATGCTTAAACATTATTTCTTTCAAGATTCCTAGATCCAAAGTTTTAAGTCACTATACATAATATAGCATGAGAAAAATCAAATAAAATACAAAAACAATGAAAGAAAAGAAAAAGAAAAGAGGGAAAAAATCAAAAGAGGTACAACCCCATACCCAAAAAACAGTACTACTGAAAGTGTGCAAGTCTAAATTCCACTACTGATTCAAAATGATATATTGTTCAGTCATCTAACCTAATCATGGATGAACATGCTTTAAATTTATGTTGATAAGATAATATAAGCAAAGAATGTCAATATTATTTCACACTTGACTTATCAGGAATGATAGAATAGGGAAGTATAAAGATCCTGGTTCCACATGCTCAAAACAGGACCAAAGAGATGGATAAGGACACATTACTAATGAAAAATCACAACCTCATCTTTCTAGATTTATTTTTATGAAAATAAATTTTTGTGTGTATCATGTTCCAAATTTCACAACCATGGTTAATCAGACTGTCTAATCATGATTTGAACCATGTTTTAAATTTCATGAAAATAGCTAGAAAATCAAGACTGCCAAACAACTCAATCTTGGCAGTCAAGTAGCTTAGGTAGAAAACAAAAGAGTTCAACAATTTTATTTGAATTCTTGGAAGAAATAAGGATAGGATTAAATAGTTTATTTCTGTTTTCGAAAATAAAAATGTCAAGATTTTCCAATTCAAATGCACTCAGAGAAGAAAAAATGTTAGGACAAGTAGGATTGGGTAGGTAGAAATGTTGTCAAAGGAAATCACATGTTGGATATTGCTAAGACTTGTCACTTCAAAGGAATATCAGCAAGTGAGAAAGAAGGGAAATATGCCCAATGGGATAAGGCACTAATATGCTAAAACTTAGAGATTTCATGAACCGAGGTTCTGGACACCTTGAAAAGAAAGTTGCCCTCCCCAAGTGGAGCCACTGTTAGTCATTAGTAATTTTTCCAATATCAAAAGATGAATAAGTTGTAAAGCCTATATTTCTAAAAAAAATGTTTGAAAAAACATTGTGAGTTATAGAAATCTCATTGCCTTCATCATCCTACACCTAATTGTTCCACTATAAACTTTATCTTTTGCCTTTTCAAAGTTTACCCTGCTACAAAGAAAACTCCATTTTCTGGGCATGTTTCCCTGATTTCATCACCTCACTTACAACCTCATTCATCCCATTTTCCCCCTCTAAAAACCCCTCATAAACCCTCCTCATTCATCATTTTTTGTCTAAATAACCCATAAACAATGTAAAAACCATTTTTACATTGTTTAAACCTTAAATTTTTAACTTATCAGACCTTCTAAAAACTTATAAAAACCCTTTTTTTATAAATATCCGCCCATTTCTAAAGCCCCTTCCCTACTTTTATTTTTATTTTTATACCCCCAACCTTATAAAAACCCACTCAAACCTTCGAAAAACATTAAAAAGAGGGCCCACTTCTTTTTTCACCAGCACCTTTTACCAGGAAAACATCCACCATTGATCAGGATTTGTTCCCCCGATCCAACGGTCATCCCATATCGTACCTCAAACCCGCATATAACCCAACCCCGAAACACCACAAAACTACCACGTCACCAAGTCGGGCCCCACTTTCCACTACCCCCCTGTTGACCAACCGCAACCCGCCACCTATCCTGGGCTCCACTCCACATACTTGCGCACCAGTCCCTCCACCCTTTTGCAGCGTCGATCTCACCCCTTGAGATCTGATGGTTCAAATCCAATATCACACAGAAATCGACGTTGATCTTTAACGATCCCGACTCGCGCGAAATGCGTGATTTCGCCCTACCACATGGTAGTCGATTAGTGGAATCACGCAGCCCCGACGCAGTACCACTTACCGCCTTTCACCTACACGATAAACCACCTTGGTTTTCCAAAAACACCTTTCTCGCCTTCGCACCAAATTCAAATTTCTTCACCTCTCCGCTATGTTCCACCTCTGGAACCCTCCTCTCTGCACTCCATCCTTCTTTGCAAATTTCCCCCGATGTTGTTAGTCCCCTAAATTGCATTCTTTTTTACCATTCTTCCCTTCCCAAATCATAATCATTTACCCTGTTTTACCTATCTTATGCGCCCTCATCCTACACTACTACAAGAACGATGACACATTTCGCATAAACTTCATATTTTACATTTTTAACTCATCTTAGCATTTATTAACTACCTATTATGGGATTTCTTACTTAGAATTACTTTTGTAACTTATCGTTACCTCCTCTGCTATTTAATATATGATCACTTATCTTGATTACTAATCTTTAGTGCAGAACAGATCTCGCACCAACACCAGCACCGTGAATCTTGGCAGTGAATCTGAATCACTTGGGTTGCCACATGTTTTGTATACAATCAATGAGGATACATCCGAAGGCAGCCGAGTCCTAGCTATGACAACAGGTAAATCGAGAGTATTTGAGATCGGAATTGAGAGAGACGAATAGCTGGAGATAGCCGCAGCCTATTTTGTTAAAAGCAATTTAATTCCTGAAGGCCGAAATATTATTCTGCAATCGGTTATGTAATTTGCTATAACGATTTCTGCAATTGGCTATGTAATGGTAAACGATACTTTTGGCCTGCGGCCAAAAGGATCTATATAAGAAGAAATTTAAATAGGACAAATAGTTCAATTTTTTCAAGAATTGAATAGATCAAAGAATAGAACCAGGAGGCGGTAACAAGACTATCTTGTGTTATCGCCCAAATCTGGGCGGGAGATGTAATTCCACATGTAATTTCTTTAAGGATCTAATAAGAAGAGCTCCGCCTCATTTTTTTTACATTTTATCATTTGGCTTAAATCGTTGATGAGTTAATTCTGAGTAGCATTTCCGTTTGAAAGGGAAACACGCTGCTTGGCTAAGGGTCCAGCCAATCCAGCACGTTCTCCCTCCTTGTTGTTCTTGTAATTTATGTTTTAAACCATCAAGTGTGATTTAATTTGCAGTATTTGAATTTCTGTTTGAGTGGAAGCAGATTTGTTGCGTGAAGTAGTTAAGTTACTTTTTGCACGGTTGATTTCTTTCCCTTTCCTAGTTCAAGCAGGAGGAGTTACCTGCCCTAGTGCACGTTGGTGTGCTATTCACTTTCTGCATGATTGGGTATATTTCCTTTGTCTGGTTTGTTACCTGCCCTAGTGCATGTTGGTGTGCTATTCACTTTCTGCACGATTTGGTTTATTTCCTCTTCCTGGTTCGTTCTTGCACCAGTGCACGTTGGTGTGCTATTCATTCTCTGCATGATTTGGTTTATTTCCTCTTCCTGGTTCATTCTTGCACCAGTGCATGTTGTTGTACTATTTATTTTCTGCACATTGGTTTGGTTTCCCTCTAGTGCAAGTAGGAGAACTGTTCTCGCACCAGCACTAGATAATATGATGCAGCAAGCCTTTCTAGCTTACTTCTAACAGATTTCTTTCTTTCAGTCATATCTTAATTAAAAAATACCTTTTTCTTATTTTCTACAGATATTCATCTTTACTGATATTTGATTTGGTTTTATCACACTGCAGTAATGAATCATTGATTTCAAGGATCAAAAGTTAAAGTGCAAGAAGCTCAGATCGAGTACAAGAACCAGTTTCTTGGTATTGGATCTGAGTGCTGCGGAATTGAGAAATTTCAAAGCCCTTGCATGAAGAAAAGAATTTTTTTAGTAAAGACATTACTTTACATTTTCTGCATAAATCGTTGTTCCTGCACTAGTGTAAGAAGACTGCACTAGTACAAGATCGATTTTCGCAAGAAGGATATCTTTACATATGCAAGATTGAAGGGGCCCATTTGTTGAAAACTGCTAAGGTGTCTTTGCTGAATGAAACACATTCTCAGTAGCTAATCAATATTTAGCTAGAGTGATTTCTCCTCTTTATTTATGAATCTCTTTTACAAGTACATTTCTTCTTGTTCTAGCCTCAGATTGTTTTGATGGTTTGAGTTTCCTCTTTCTTTCTAAAGTTTGATTCTACAATTCTTCTTTTCAAAAGTAGGAGTTGATATTAGAAATATTCATACCATCTCTGGCATTTCCTATGCTTCATCTCTAAGTTTACGAATCCTCGGGGTTGACAATTAAGTGTTGAGGATTTTTACTTAAGTGTAATTCCCGCACCCAACATTTTGGCGTCGTTGCTGGGGAGGCGATTTGATTTGGTAAGAATTTTCTGATTGTATAATAGAGGTAAGTTTCCTTTATTTTTTCAAGAATTTTTGGAGGAGTTTTTACTGGTGTTGATTGATTTCTGACAACATTTTTACTGGAAATTATTTTGATATTTTTCTCTCTTTTTTGAGATGAACGCCTAGGATAGGTAAGGGTTCGAAGCCCACTAAGGGCCAAAAGAATTTTTCTCACATTGGGTCTGCTTCTGCAAGCAGGAAGCCCAATTCATTCCAAACCCATCACGCAGGAACAATCCACCTAGATTCTAGTACTAATAGCTCAGGTGTGGATCAACCCATGGAAAGCATTATAAGCAAGAAGGAAGCAATGGCAGACGAAGGAGATCATTTGGAAGGGACTGGCGACAACCAGGTAAGTGAAGGACAATATAATTTTGTGTTTCCAACTGTGGATCCTAATACTGTGTCACAGATGAAGAATATTACACCGTCAAATCTACCTCATTTCCATGGCAAAGTTCATGAAGACCCTGACTCTTTTCTATTTGAGTTAGATATTTTGTGTAGAAGTTATGATTATGCAACTGAGGCTCAGAAGTTAAGATTATTTCCTGTTACCCTCAAGGACTCAGCTTTAGGCTGGTTTATGGGGTTAGGAGGAAACACCATAACTTCCTGGGAGCAGATGAGGAGGGTATTTTTGTCTAAATATCAAGAATATTGTAAAACTTGGGACATGCAGGATGAAATTTTTACAATCATACAAGATGATGATGAAATTCTTGAAGATTATTTGGAAATATTTCTATATATTTTACAAAGTTCAAAACTTGGGCTTGATCCCAACACTATTAGAACCTTGTTTTTAAGAGGACTTACTGATAATGCTAGAACAATTTGAATCTATTAGGACAAGGTGCTATTTCTTAGCAAAATTTTGATCAAATTTGTGCATTATGCCAGAAATTTTCAAGGAATCAGTATAGATCCGATAGAGGAACTCGAAATAAAAATAGAAAAACTAAATCTACTAATGCTATGATTATTGGACTGGAAAATAAAATGGAAAACATGAAAATTGATATAATGAACACTGTCACTAAACAATTAGACTCTTTAAAATTTCAACAAAAACTTATGAAGGAACAAGAGTCATTATGTATTTTCTGTCCTAAATGCAGAGACAAGCATCCCCCTAAAGAATGCCCTCTTCACTTGAAAGAAACTAATAAGTGTGCTATTTGTGCAGAAGACCATATCACAAAAAAATGTCCCTCTATACCTGGACTTAAAGCAATATTTACAAGGGGGCAGCATGAAGCTAAACAATTGTATGCTTTGGGAGCAAGAAGAAATTGGCCTCAGGTAGGTGCAGGTATGGCTCCTGAATTTCCTCCACACTATTTTGGTTATAATCCACATGCATATTCATATCCTAACTCTCATCAGCAGTGGCAGTATGGAAATTAGTATCAGCATGGGAAACCTTCCCAACCATGGAAACAGGGTTGGAAAGGCCCAACTCATTCTCCATATTCCTACCAGCCACCAATGCAACCATATCCATCTACACATGTACCTTATCCAATGCCTCAACTTCCGAGTTAGACCACCCCATTACCTTTACCTCCACCCTTCCGACCTCCTCAGTTGCCCGCTCAACCTACACCAAATCCTAATAATAATAATAAAGCAGTGCAAATGATCCATGTAATAGACCCGTCGTTTCCATTCGAATACCAGTCTATTCCAGTTGGAGTTCATGATATTCAATTAAGATCAGAAAGGACTGTAATACCAGAAAATCAGAAACAACCTATGGTGATTGTTGAAGAGAAAGGGGAAGAGGAAACTCTTAACCATTCTCCGAAAATTTTCACAAAGCAGCCCTTACCCTATGAGTCCTTGCCATATTCTTCCAACCAACCTCCCTTTCTAGAGAGGCTAGTAGCAGAAAGAAGAGAGCATGTTTCTGAGAATAATTTGGCATTAGAACTACATAATATTTTCATTAAGATACCTTTGTTCCAAGCCATTAAAGAGATCCCAATTTGTACCAATATTATTAGGGAAATCTGTCTCAAGAAACCTGGGAGGAAGAGATTGGAACCCCAAACTATTCAATTTTTCGGTAGGGCAGCAGAGTTAATGATGGGAGTGTGTCTGTGGAAAAATATATTGATCATGGAAACCCTATTGTAACAATTTAGATTGGTAATGTCCTTGTCTTTAATGTTATTATAGACCTGGGGGCAGCCATTAATGTAATGACTAAGCAAACCATGGATCAACTTCGGTTATCTCATCTTCGCTCTACTCCCACTATGCTTGAATTAGCAGATAGATCCAAAATTAAGCTTGAAGGAGTATTGGACGATGTGATCATCTCATTGGATTCTTGGGAATATCCTGTTGATTTCATTGTGCTTCAGCCAAAGAACCCAGTAGGAGGAAATCCCTTGATCTTGGGTCGACCATGGCTTGCTACAGTCGATGCATATATTGGATGTCATTCCAGAGATATGTATATTTCACATGGAGATTCTAGGAAGAAATTTACCTTATACCCCCCTCCCAGATCCATTCAGGAACTTCGAGATACTTTATGGTTGGACCAAAGAAGTGATGAGGAGACTCAGTCTATTTCTCTTATTCATCATTATATTGGGTCTTCGAAAGAATATGAGATTCAAGATTTACTGAAAAATATAGACACCATGCCTAACTTCGAGCCTTTGAGCGAGATTTGTTGCCTAGATTTCCAAGAAAAACCATGATTCTAATTCTTTTATACCGTTGCCTTTGACCACTCCGTTGAGTACCCCAGAGCCTGATAATACTCTTGTTGAGATTAGTCCTAGTAAGTCTTTGCATATCAGTTCAAATTTAGACCCATCTCAACAAGAGCAACTTGTGAATTTGTTGCAAAACCATCTTAGTGCATTTGCTTGGGGTTATGAAGACATGAAAGGTATCCCTCCTGAAACTTGTACACATCATGTCTATATTAAGGAAGGAACCGGACCTGTCCGACAACCCCAAAGAAGAATGAACCCAGCTCTAAGAGATGTTGTGAAAGAAGAAATACAGAAACTTTTAGATGTTGGTTTTATCTATCCTATTTCTGATAGTTAGTGGGTCTCTCCATTAGTGCTAGTGCTTAAGAAAGATGGAAGGTGGAATATTTGTATTGATTATCGTGAATTAAATAAAGCCACTCTCAAATATTAATTCCCTCTCCCTTTCATTGACCAGGTGCTTGATACCCTTGCAGGAAAGAATATTTCTCCTTTTTGGATGGTTTCAGTGGCTATAACCAGATACAAATTGCACATGAAGATCAAGATAAAACTACTTTTACATGCCCATGGGGTACCTTTGCTTATAAAGCGCTTCCCTTTGGATTATGTAATTCTACAGCTACTTTTCAAAGGGCAGTCTTGGTTATTTTTGCTGATGTTGAATTTGTAGAAATTTATATGGATGACATTTCTGTGTTTGGTAATTCTTTTCAGGAAGCTCTCGAAAATTTGGAGAAAGTAATTCTTCATTGCCAAGAAGCCCACCTTGCTTTGAGTGACAAGAAATGTAGATTAATGTGCAAAGCAAGAGTGGTACTTGGCCATCTGATTTATGAAAAAGGTATCCAGGTTGATCCGACAAAGATCAAAATCATTCTGCATCTTCCTGCACTGAAAACTCAAAGAGAAGTAAGAGGTTTTTTAGGGCATGCTGGTTACCATAGAAGATTCATTGAAAATTTTTCTACGATAGCTGCTCCTCTTTTTCGACTTCTAGCTAAGGATAGTGAGTTTTCTTGGTCCACGGCTTGCCAAAAGTCTTTTGAAACTTGAAGGAAAAGTTGGTACAGGCGCCAGTTTTGAGAGGTCCAAACTGGTCCCTGCCCTTTCACATTTCTTCCGATACTTCAGACCTGGCTGTTGGCGCAGATTTGGGACAAAAGGAAGACAAGAAATCCTAAGTTATTTATTATATTAGTAAGAATTTGTCTTCCACTGAATTAAACTATACAGTTATAGAGAAAGAGTTTTTAGCTGTAATCTTTGCAATTAATAAGTTCAGACACTATATCACAGGATATGAATTAATTGTTCATACTGATCATTCCGCAATTAGATACTTGATGAACAAACCATTGACTAGTGGTAGAGTGAATAGGTGGTTGCTATTGTTGCAGGAATTTAATATTACTATTGTTGATAGACTAGGAAAATCAAATGTTGTAGAATATTTTCTTTCTAGGCTAGATAATCCTGGTGACGTAACTCCTGTTAATGATGATTTTCTAGATGAACATATTTTTGCTGTGTCTACAGATTCTCCATGGTTTGCTGACATTGCCAATTATTTGGTTACTGGAAAAACACCACCTCACTTGCCCGTCCGTGAAAAGCAGAACATTATTCAGAAAAGTGTTGCGTACTCTTGGATTCAAGGAGACCTCTTTTACAGTAGTCCATATTTTATTATCCGTAGATTTGTAAGAGAGGAGGAAGTGTTTGAGATATTGAAATATTCTCACGATGAACCTTGTGGAGGCCACTTCGCTGACAAGGGAACTGCATATAAAATATTATGTTATAGCTACTTTTGGCCTCCCTTGTTTAAGGATGCCAAGAAGTATGTCAGGTGATGTGATAGTTGTCAACGAATGGGCCAACCTAACCAAACTAATGAAATGCGTTTATACCCTCAAGTTATGATTGAGCCATTTGAAAAATGGGCTATTGATTTTGTAGGGCCAATAAATCCAACATCATTAGGTAAAAAGCATATTTTGGTTTGTACAGATTTTGTTACAAAATGGGTGGAAGATAAAGCTGTTTCTTTTGCTACGGAAAAAGTTGTTGTCGATTTTATCTTTTCTAAAATCTTTGCTAGCTTTAGTGTGCCTAGAGAAATTTTTTATGACAATGGTCCGAATTTTATTTCTAATCTGGTACAGGGAGTGATGGAGCAATACAAGATCTGACACCGGAAGTCTACACCATATCACCCTCAAGCAAATGGCTAGGTGAAGTCTACAAACAAGGTGATTGAGTCCATTCTCACAAAGACGGTGAATATGCATCAAAAAGATTGGGCTGAAAGATTACCATAAGCTTTGTGGGCATACAGAACCACTTGGAGAAATAGTATGGGGCACACACGATATGAGCTAGTATACAGCAAATAAGTTCTGTTACCGATTGAGTTCCAAATCAAAACTTTCAGAACTGTAGTTCAACTAGGACTTGATATCTTTGAGGCACAACAATAGCGTCTTCTTCAGTTAATGAGTTAGATGAATTTCGTAGAGATGTTGTTCAGCAAAACATATTAATCCAGTAGCAATGGAAAAGGTGGCATGACAAGTCCATTTAGAAAAAGCAGTTCCAACCAGGTGATTGGGTACTCCTTTATGATTCTATATTTAAAATTTTTAAAGGGAAATTCCATACACGTTGGATGGGACCATATGAATTAATCCGAGTATTTGAGAATGGAGCTATAGAAGTCAAAACTATTAATGGACAGGATACAATATTCTTGGTAAATGGACATAGATTAAAGAAATATTTTAAACCACTTGCCAAGAAAAAATTTACACAGCAAGTTCAGCAGCAACTTGGAATGGTAGTGGTAAATGGTAATACCAACCTCTTGAAAATTTGAATCCCTCTTCTTCTAAAAAATTAACAAAAATAAAATAAATAAAAAAAGTAAGAATAAATTATTTCCTGTAGTTATGAAAATCAGTCCGCTGACATGATTGCAGAAGGATCAAACTAAAAACCAGGCTGCTGGTGGGAAGATAAAAAATTTCTAATAAAAATAGAATTTTGCTTGATCTTTATATATGCTAGTAACCACTGAAGTAAAAGCAGGTTCAGCAGAACCAACCTTTATACAATTGGGGTAATTAGCATGGATATTTTTTTCCAAGTAACACTTAATTCTCACTGCAGTTATTTTATTCTTGCACCAGTGCAGGCAGACCTTCCATAAATTTTTTTGCCTTTCTTCATATCCCATTTCATAATTTTCCCTCAGCTTTCTTCTCGGAATCCTAGTATAATTAACCTTCCCATATTCTTCTAAATTCACCCTATCCACTTCGAAGAAATCCCACTTTAACCCTGAAATTTTTTTCCCCTATCCCACTTCTATTTTCCCTCTTTTGGTACTTTCCTGGAATCCCTGTGATAGAATTCCTTCCCATTCTAAAATTTCCTTTTCCCGCTCCTTTATTCCCTCATGAAGTTCATTGCAGGATCTTACATATGAAGAGAAGAAGGTTGTGCTCTGAAGCATCAAAGGGCGAAGAAAAATTCAGAATAAGTTAAAGAAATCATGTGAAATCCAACCTATACTTTAATTCTCTGTCTTAACATTATGCTTGCACTAGTGCAAGCATATTGTCCTATATGATATGAGGAAAAAAGTACCAGCTGAATGATGTGATTTATGCGGTGCGAAGATCAATACAAGCATACACCTTATCAGCAACAGTACAAATTATCATATGACATAAGAAAGTATTCATGATGAAAATTTATATGATGTCCTTCATATCATTGATAAGCGGTTACACTATTACATTACTTAGGAGGAAATTAGTTGAAAGTACAATTTTTTTAAGTAGGAATCATGATATTTTTAAATGAATGCTAATTTTTTTTGTAATTATGAAGGAATGTGAAATCGTGTAATCGTTATTTGCATATAATCCACCCCATTCAGCCATAATGTGAAATTTCCTTCACTCGTAACTCCCCTCACTCCTACCTTCATTCCAAACATCTCTTCATTACTGTACATAACCGTTAAACCATCGTCGTGCGTACCAATTGAGCTTGACTAGAAATGATGAGTACCTACAACAGGTAAATCAGAGACATGATGAATGAACGGTTAAATCCTTATTTATGAAAGTTTATCCCCCGATGTTGCATGCAAGCATCAGAACTCATCGTTCATATCCGATAGCAGCAATGCTGCCCGTCCGAAATGAAACCTTATCTCTCAGCAAGATTGAGAAAACTGCCGAATTTCGCAGCTGTCTTCCATTGTTGCGGGAGTTGGGATTTCTATAGTTCCTGCAAAATTTCGATGGGTATGACAAGGACGTCACCTTAAAATTTGCAAGAAGCTTTAAAAATGGCCAAGTAACGATTGGGCTGCTCAATTTTAGAGTCACGAAGAAATTTGCAGCAGCAGCAACAGGTCTGGATAATATGGGAGTGGAATGGTTCAAGAACCAGAATATGGAAGGTAAACGATGGCAGGGTTTTTTCATGGATAAGAAGATGGAGGTCAATTGGATACGCGGAGTTCTGCGCAAATCCCTGCTAGGTCAATGGTAGGATCTCGCGTTTGTTTTGTAGAAATTTGTGACCTACGAAGGGAGATACACCTATACCCTGGTGTATCATTTCAAACTACTACAACATTTTGAAGGAGGCTGAAACATTAGTTGGAGGATGAACTTCCCCTACTTTTTACTCCAAATTTTGGAGAAAATGGCTAGAAGTGTATAGGATGGAAGGGAGGACCAGGCCGATGCCCGATGCCTGATTATACCACCACGGCCTGATAAAAATCTTGGTCTTAAAATAGCTAGAAAGAAAAGATATGACATGGAAATAGTTGTTAAAACAACTACAGGGGAACTCGGCAGAGGAAGAGAAGACACAGGCCCCTAGGACAAGCAAGGGCCTAAAGAGAAGCAGAAAGGGAATTCCTTCTCACAGTAGTGTGAAAAGGAGGCAGACAGAGAATTCAACAGAAGGGAAGGCTTCATCTTCCACTAAGGAAACAACCGGTGCACTTGATGGAGAAACACCTTCGACACAGGCACAGGCCTTTGAGCACGACAGGCTGTCAGTTCTTGCAGATGTGGTGAATATTGCACAAATTGGGGACGATGTTCCATTGGAAAATCTTATTAGAAAGCCCCAAAAGAAGAGTAATGTTTCGGATGTAGAAAAAGAACCACAACCCCCACACGGTATGGAACCAAATCCTACACCGGTATAAGAAGAAGCTGCAGCCTGAGAAGAAAAACCAGAAATTGAAGGAGGAGCTGAAGAAAAGGAGGACGCGGAAGAATCGGATGAAGATGAACCTGAGGAAGAAGACCTGAAAGAGGAAGAAGAACTGGAAGAAGAGGAATAAAAATTAGACGAGGAACCGGATGAAGATGAACCAAAAGAAGAACCTGAGAAAGAGGAACTGGAAAAAGAAGGACTACAGGAAGAAGAGTTCCTTGATGCGACCATGGTAGATATAGAAGTTCTGGAGCCAGTGACAGCCCCTGCTGAGACAGAGGAAGGAAAAGAGTTAGTGACTGCTGTTGCTCGCATAGCAGAATTAGAACTCCAAGTACAAAACTTGGAGCAGATTGTGACCAAAGCACAAGAGGAGAAGGAACAAAGCAGAGGAGAATTGATGGAAGAGCTCAAACAAAAGAAAAGTGAGGTTAAAGTTTGGAAATATCGGGCTGGATGTTGTTTCGGGCGGTTAAAAAAGGTTTCAAAGAATTTAAGGCATATCAAGAGGAAGACGACCGAAACAGTGCAGCCTGAGGAGAACATGCTGGAACAGGACTGAGTTGGAGTATTCAAAATTTTTTGTTTTTTGCAGAGGTAAAAAATTTGTGTGAGGACACACCATATTTTAGGGATGGGAGGATGTTAGTCCCCTAAATTTCATTCTATTTTACCATTCTTCCCTTCCTAAATCCTAACCATTTACCCTATTTTACCTATATTATGCACCCTCATCCTGCACTAATGCGAGAACGATGACACATTTTGCATAAACTTCATATTTTACATTTTTAACTCATCTTAGCATTTATTAACTACCTTTTACGTGATTTCTTACTTAGAATTACTTTCGTAACTTATTGTTACCTCCTATGCTATTTAATAGATGATCACTTATCTTGATCACTGATTTTTAGTGCATAACAGATCCCACACCAGCATCAACGCCGTGAATCTTGGCAGCGAATCCAAATCACTTGGGTTTTCGCCTGTTTTTTATACGATCAATGAGGATACATCCGAAGGCAGCCAATTCCCAGCTATGACAGTAGGTAAATCGAGAGTAGCTAAGATCAGACTTAAGAGAGACAAACAACTGGAGATAGCCGCAGCCTATTTTGTTAAAAGCAATTTAATTCTTGAAGGCCGAAAGCTTATTCTGCAACTGGTTATGTAATTTGTTATAATGATTTCTATAATTGGCTATGTAATGGTAAATGATCCTTTTTTCCTGTGGCCAAAAGGATCTATATAAGTAGAAATGTAAATAGGACAAAAAGTTTAATGTTTTCAAGAATCGAATAGATTAGAGAATAGAACCAGGAGGCGGTAACAGGACTGTCTTGTGTTATCACCCAAATCTGGGCTGGATATGTAATCATGCATGTAGTTGCTTTAAGGATCTAATAAGAAGAGCTCCACCTCATGTTTTGTACATTTTATCATTTGTCTTAAATAGTTGATGAGTTAATTCTGAGTAGCGTTTTCGTTTGAAAGGGAAACGCGCTGGTTGGCTAAGGGCCCAGCCAATCCAACACGTTCTCCCTCGTTTTTCTTGTAATTTATGTTTTAAACCATCAAGTGTGATTTAATTTGCAGTATTTGAATTTCTGTTTGAGTGGAAGCAGATCTGTTGTGTGAAGTAGTTAAGTTACTTTTTGCACGGTTGATTTCTTTCCCTTGCCTGGTTCGAGCAGGAGGAGTTACCTGTCCCAGTGCACGTTGGTGTGATATTCAATTTTTTCATGATTTGGTTTATTTCCTCTGCCTGGTTCGTTACCTGCCCCAGTGCACATTGGTGTGCTATTCACTTTCTACACGATTTGGTTTATTTTCTCTGCCTAGTTCATTCCTGCACCAGTGCACGTTGGTGTGCTATTCATTTTTTGCATGATTTGGTTTATTTCCTTTGCCTGGTTCATTCCTGCACCAGTGCATGTTCGTGTGCTATTTATTTTCTGCACATTGGTTTGTTTTCTCCCTAGTGCAAGCAGGAGAACTATTCTCGCACCAGCGCTAGATAATATGATGTAGCAAGCCTTTCTAGATTACTTCTAACAACTTTCTTGCTTTCATTCATATCTTAATTAAAAAATACTATTTTCATATTTTCTACAGATATTCATCTTTACTGATATATGGTTTGGTTTTATCACACTACAGTAATGAATCATTGATTTCAAGGATCAAAAGTTAAAGTGAAAGAACCTCGGATCGAGTACAAGAACCAATTTCTTGTTATTGGATTTGAGTGCTGCGGACTTGAGAAAGTTCAAAGCCCTTGCACGAAGAAAATATTTTTTTTAGTAAAGACATTACTTTACACCTTTTGCATAAATCGTTGTTCTTACACTAGTGCAAGAAGACTTTACTGGTACAAGATCGATTTTTGCAAGAAGGATATCTTTACATATGCAGGATTGAAGGAGCCTGTTTGCTGAAAACTGCTAAGGTGTATTTGCTGAAGGAAGCACATTCTCAGTAGCTAATCAATATTTAGCTAGAGTGGTTGCTCCTCTTTATTTCTGAATCTCTTTTGCAAGTACATTTCTTCTTGTTCTAGCCTCAGATTGTTTTGATGGTTTGAGTTTCCTCTTTCTTCTCTAAAGTTTTATTCTGCAATTCTTCTTTTCAAATGTAGGAGTTGATATTAGAAATATTCATACCATCTCTGGCATTGCCTGTGCTTCGTCTCTAAGTTCACGAATCCCCCGGGTTGACAATTAAGTGTTGAGGATTTTTACTTAAGTGTAATTCCTGCACCTAATAGATGCTCCAAACCACAGGAAAAGGAAGTTTAACCCCTCCTGCAGGTTTCAAATTAATTTGTTTTATGTTTTTGCAGGTTTTTAATGGCGGAAGCAAACCAGATGCCCTCCCACTGTTGTTTGTTGAATGAAACCCCTTAGTGACGAATCAGGGGTCCTAAAAACAAATTATGAATATTAGAGATCTTTTTCTCAGGGTTTGATTGATGATGAATCATGATTATCGATCAATCAATGACCCTCTACCGAAATGAAGAAACCCTCCCTCCACATAGACAATCACAGTCAGGGGAAGCAATGAAGAAACAAAGAAAATAAGGATTAAGGACTAATCCTCCATCATAGGATAAACATAGAGGATTATCCCTTAAGACAATGATTAAAGATAAAAGGCCAAAGTTTAAAGACCAAGGATAAATGAAAAAAATATTCATAAAAGCAGAATGAAGGAGAAAGGCAGTAAGACAAAATTAAGGATAAATGAAGGTTCAAAAGCCTAATTGGTGAGTTTTATGACTAAACAAAGACAGATAATCCAAAGACAACTTCGAATAAATGAACGAAGAATCATTTACTTCTGCAAAGACTAAAATTGCACCTACATCATGTTTTCTTTTCAAAAAGACATTTGGCAGTTATTACACAGTTAAAGATATTTTATATCTATCAAGGAAGTTATTGTAGAAGTTATTATAGGCCTTAAAAGTCAAACTTTTTACCTCTTCTTATTTAGAAGTTAATATACGAGTTATTAAAACAGAGAAGTAGTTGCAGATATTCCTCCCTTAATCCTTGAATGGTTTTCAAGGTTAGGAATGCATTTACTCTGTAATTAATGACACTCAAACCATATCTTGAGCTCCACCACCTCATTTGCAGCATAAATAATGCATATGAACTCATTGTATTGTTGGAATTTGATGACTCTTTGAAGTAATACACAATCTCTTGGAAGTTGAAGGAAAATTGATGTCTTGGATGTTGTGGATGCCCTGATTTGTTTGTTGATGGAGGAGGCTAGATCACTGGATCCCTGAGCTTGGCTGTTGGTGAAGTGCTTCTATCTATTATTGTTATTTATTGTTCTCGTTATGTTTTCATTTTTCTTTGTTACAATAGAGTAAAATTTTTAGGCTAAGAAATGTCTTTGAAAGCACCTTAGTTCTATTTACTCTTCACTGTCTTAATGTTTTCTTCTGCAAGGTCTGATTGGAGGATTCTTAATTTCGCTCCAATTACACCTAGCTTATTATTTTAGAAATAATACAATAGAGTATAACCAAGGAGCTTCTCTTTTGGTAAGTCCATGTTCCTTTGAGTACAGCTTGAGAGGTTGTTTTGAGAAATGATTTCAATAGAGTGAAACTAGGAAGTTTAGTGGTGAGTCCATGCTCCTTTGAGTACAACTTTAGAATTGTCTCTAAAACTTCTTTAAAAGTATTATTAGTAGATTCTAAACCAGGGAAGTCTATGGTGAGCCCTGTCCTCTAGACTACCTCAAAAGGTTGCTTTAAAGATTCCTAAAGAGTTGGTCAAAAGCATATTAGATTATTTATGTTTGATCTTAGGCTGCTCTTACTATTTATCTTATATGTTTTCTTATCTGAAAGTATTCTTTTGATTTCTAGATTGTTGTCTGAATGGTTGCTTATTAAAAGTTTGTCCAAAGAAGTATATGGGTTTCCCTGTACTTTGGCCTACCTCAAAACAATTAATTTGAAACATTTCTCTTGTTTAAAGTACATGATAAAGGATTCTTAAATTTCCCTTTGTCCTACTTTTCTTTCCTGTCCTTAATGTTCATCTAATTATTCCAAAAACTTTGAAGATCCACTGGCCAAGTTAGGTTTGCCCTATGATACTCCCTGATCCTTTAATAAACTTATCATGACTTCAATTTGACTCCATTTCCCAATGACTTAGAGATTTCCCTTTTTATATATGCTCTTTGATCATCATGTCCAACCAAAACAATCAAACAAAACTTGTACTTAATAACTAGCCTAAAATCAACCCTTAAAGGCAAACAAGCACATATCCTTTGCAAACAATTTGAGAGATCCCTCTCTGAGTCTAGGAAGGCTAGGTCTTAGAAATTTAAATATTGGTTCCATGTTGCCTTGTCATTTTGTATGCCAATCTGCCAAATCGAAGGACCCCAACAACACACACCCTTTCATGTAACTACACTTTCCCCACATAGTTGTAACCATTCTAACTGATGTAGGATTCTTCTTACCCTACAACATTTGTTGTTCTCCATTTTAATCCAGGCACGCAATGGAATTCTCATAAAAATATGCCTTAGTCTTGTGTAGGTACAACTAATCCATACCTAAAAACATACAGTAGGACCCTAACAAAAGTAAATTCAGATGCATTGATGTAGGCATACCATTCATCTCAAATTCACAAGCTTTTACCCAATGATGAACTCTATTCTTAGTACCTATAGCCAACTGCACCAAGCAAGACTCTTCATACACTTATTTTCTCAAACCACACTTCCACCAGGTCAGGGTTAACATAACTCTAAGTACATCCAAGGTCAATAAAATATAAAAAATTCCATCATAGAGCTTACCTTCCATCTCAATAATAGATTCCTCCTAATCCACTTGTTTGTTATCTAATGTTGCATAGATTTGAGGAATGATTTATCCAAAATCCCCAACTATCCATGCCTCCAGAGAACTATATATATGAGGCCTACCACCCTAATACAATGAAAAATCCTTCTTAATATGCTCCTTTCCACCTATCCAACCCTACAAATATTTCTACCATCACCTCTATTCTGCTACTCTCCAAGATGCAATCCATTTCCTTGTCTATGACATTAAACTTCCTATGAGGAATGAAATTTTAATTCTAACCTATATCCTGAGGTCTTATTCGCTTCCATGGCATTTGACATTAGTCTTGTTATTCCCTTTCAAATTTTTTTATATTTGTTCTTACACTTTTATTTCTCATTATAATGTTTAAAATTTCCAATAACTTCTTTCAGTGACTGAGGGTCATCATACTGAATCTGATCCTTAAATTCTAAAAATAATCGACTGAAAAATCTATGATTTTTTTCTTTCTCATCCTTAAGATATGACACATACCTCAACAACTCCAATAACTTAGTTTATTACTCCTCATCTATCGTAGATTACATATTTATCTCATAGAACTCATTTTCCTTACTATCATAGTACCTCTCTGAAAAATAAATTTTCCTAAAAAGTTTCTTAAATTCAATGAAACTCAACTCCTCTGTCCTCATATCTCTGAAAAACTTGAAATCTTCCTACCAGATGTTTTATTTCCTTTTTGATGCTTAGAATATCTATCATGGCCTTCATTGTCTCTTTATATTCATAAAACTAAAATAATTTCTTCATCCCAAGTAAGCATGCATATGCATCTTCCATCTTCTTCAAATCTCCATCAAATGTAGGTGGCTTGAATTTATTGAACTCATCTGGAAAATATCCCCTGTCACTCCTCCTATAATGATGATCGTGATGATGACCATGATACATGTATGAACTAGAACAAGAATATAACCCATTTCCGCTACCTCTCCTATCTGGTGTGTCCATAAGAACCGACCATTGTTGACTGTGTCATCTCTGCCCCACTTGTTCTCACCATGAGACCTACTTCCATATGCCCCATTACTCTTGTACTCTTATCCATAACTGATCTATGGATATCAATGTATTTACGAGTCTTATGAACTATGAAGAATAACACCATTTAATTCTAATTATTTCTTTTCTACCCTAGAAAGCCTTTCTTGTGATTTAATGATCCTATCATTATCTGATTTCCAACTTATGATTTCTACATTTAAACTTCTCGATGTGTCTTGTATGTATGGAGAGTACTCATCTCTTGGCTACTCATATGATCTATAAGGGGACTCTCTTGAATTGTAATCCACCTTTTTGCTAGCATATTTTATCTTATTCTTCCGACAAATATACCATGTAAGATAAATCAAATCTAAACATAGTCAACATAACTCAGTTAATTTCACGAGAGGATTTCTCGTCTGTAAAATCATTCCATATTAGAATGATACATGTCTATACATAATCATATGAATCTATGGGCATCATATCAATCATCATTCCAGTTACCATGCATGATGTCACAAACTATAACATCAACTGGATATAATGCATGCATAAAAAACATATTTCACCCATGATCCATTCCAAGTATTGAACCATGCTCTAGAACCAATATGTAACCCACCCCTCCCACATTTATCCACTTTCATTACCTTTCCAAGGTAAGCATAAGTTTAGGGCTACCATGACATGATTCAACCTCCTAAGTATAGTTAAGTAAGTGGAACCGACAAAATAAAACTTTACTAACCTTCCACAACATCCTACATGTGCTACAGGACTATTAGAGGTTCCAGAACCATCGAAAGATGAAAAACCCTAATATTGACCCCTATTTCTCTGTCATGGACCCTCAATCGCACCCAAAAGAAGTTCTACATGTGGTTTTAAGCCTCGAAATGCATGCATAAGCTTGCATCCATGCCTTTGCAACCCAAACATTCCAGTTAAGACCATGCAATTCTGGATTCTGAGACTAAATTCCATCTCATCATCCAGAACATTGCCTAGAAATTTGTGCAACTTCTTAGATGCATAAATGAAATCACAAAAAAGCTTATCATTCAAAATTTATTCAAATACTTGACCTAACCAAACATAAACATGACAATCATTTTCTCAAACAGATTATGAAAATGTAATCTATTGGTCATGAATGCATATCTGAACATAGGGGTTTGATACCTATTTAAGAATCATCAATAAGGCCTAATGGCCTCTCATAATAGATGAAATAGTGTATATATTAGCTCATGCATTCATTAAAAATTCATTAACAAATGAACCATATCCAGAGCCATATCTAGAAACTGATATGAAACCATGCTTATATTCAACATGTAACCATAATAACAACCATAGTAGAACAAACATCAAAGTCACATAATAACAAGTAAAAATACTCATGAAATAAAAGAGGGAAAATATCTTTTATTAACATATGTAAAATCCAACCAAGTAAGGGACTTCCATGTACCACCTGACCATATATTGGGATGAACTAAAGGTTTATTTCATCCAATCACCCTTGTGGCATATTCCAAGTATGAATGTGAGACTCAAGACAAGTTCAACCAGGGCTTCCGAGATATTACACCACCGTCACCCTTAGGATTTACCACAATACTTCCAAAACCAGTCAAGGGATCACTATGCCCAAAGGAGCCATAAACAACCAAAATTTACAACAATCCCACCAAAGCCAAGCAAGGTATTCCTAGGCCGAGAACCTAAAATATAAACCACCCAACTTTACCAAAATTTTTCCAGAATCGTTCAAGGTATCACTATGCCCAAACAAGCTTGGATTCCTCCGAATTTATTCACCAATACCTAGAGGAATTTTCAGTCTCCACCCTTAGGTTTTACCACAATCCTGCCAAAAATGTTCAGGGGATTCGTAGGCCTATGGGAATTTCCTTGAGACCACCTCACTCGGTTGCAAAACGATCTGGAAATACAAAAATTAACTGAACGAAAATACCCCATCACACCATGGTTATCTAGAAATAACAAGGAAAGGATGAAACAACTGTCACACCTAAAAAAATCCATGCCCATGATAGCAAAAGAAATAAATACATACATGCGTGTACCTTACATTCACCAACCAGCTATGAAATCACACATGCAACCTGTTAGCTACAAGTATTCCTGCTGAACCTGCTTGATCTAACTTTTCCTTTCTTGTTCCTTACTTTCACGTGCTTTCTTGTCCTGGGTGAAAGCATGAAGATGGGTTACACTTTTGGGCCAAATGTGGCCATGAAATTTCGATATTTTTTCCTTTTATAGGATTGAAACTCTTAAAATTGTCCTGGGTGAAAGCATGAACATACGTTACAATTTTGGGCCAAATGTGGTGATTATATTTCAAGTTTTTCGTCTTTTATAGAATTGAACCCCTCAAAATTCATATAAGAACTGTGAATTTTGATGTGGATAAAAAAGACAAATTGTGGATAAATATGTTGTTGTACGAACGATATTTTTGGCAAAAATCTTTAGTTTTGAAAAATATGTGAATTTTCCATTAAATGAAGTATTTGTCCTTGCAAATTTTAACACATATTAAGAGGTATGTGTGTGTTCACGTAGCATAACTTAGTCTAAAATTTGTGTGTGTGTGTGTGTGTGTGTATATATATATATATAGAGAGAGAGAGAGAGAGAGATATGAGCATAGTCTACATGGATAGAGCTAAGTTTTTCATATTTAAAAATTATCTTTTTATGCAAAAAAATTTTGAAGTTGACAAAGTAATATTTCAATTGTGTTTTGTAGACACATGTGTTTAGGTAAGGTTTTTTCCACTATTTAAACAAGGATAGTGGTAGTTGTTGAAATTTTGTTGTTGTGTATATCTTATGATATATTTTTTTAATTCAATCTCTTTAAAAATATTAAAAAAATCAAGCGTTATGTTTAAAAGACATGATATAAAAAATATCATATGAATTCAAAATTTCAAACGCATATGGCATTGGATATAGGGCTCGTTTCCCAATTCAACATGATCAATTATGCCACTTAAAGACAAATTTTGTTTAGAGTTTGCTACAGTGAAAAATATCTTTGTAGAAAAATATGCAGAAGAGGAGGTAAAACTTAGTTTTTTAGGCCCTCAAAAACTCGAACGAGTGTTCGAAATTCGAATCTTAAATTGCTCAATTGAGGGTTTAAGAAATCCTCTATAGTGGTTAAAGAAGGCTTGATCCATCTATCATAATTATCTTTAAAAAAAAGAAAAAGAAAAAAGAAAACTAAGCCTCAAATACTTGTATATAAGCTAATTATAAATTTGTTTATCGCACAATTTTTTTTATTTATAAATATTCAAATTTATTCCAAACTCTAATTTTTCTTAATTATAAATAGACATTTTATTTTATTTTGAAATTCTTAAAAATAATAATTTATGTATTGTTTTGATTTTAAATAACATATTTGTATACTTAATCATTTTATATTATTTCTAATATATAAATTTTCAATAAAAATAAATCAAGATATAATAAATAAATAAATAAAACAACAATCTAAACTAAACCAAAATTTGTAATATTATTATTTTAAAAATAATTTCATATGCACATTTAAATCTAGATTATTCAAATTCAAATTAGTCAAATAATATTTTAAAATTGATGATTTATTTATGTTTTTATTATTTTAAAAATATGTACTAGTAAAAATTTCTATATATACTTCAGACTTGTTTACACTCACAACATAAATGAGTGCAATCACATTTTACAACTTGAGAGAGATTTATAACAACAGATACCACTGCATCCATTATAACTATATTAATTATAACTTAGAATTGTTATAACTGTGTTAATTATTACTGCACTCATTTAATTTCCTGAACAGAGTGGATATTACTCAGAGAATTGTTTTTATTAACCTTTTAGTGAATTTTATAAAATATACAATTCCAACAACATCAAATTCACCTTTTTGAAATAAACTCATTCATCTAAAAAATTATAACATGTATTAAATGAAATTGATAATTTTTTATTTATTTATTTTTTTTAATGTTTAACCAATTCGTTATTTAAATGGTATTTATAATAAATTTATTATTTAAATTATAACATTGAAAATTTAAATCATATTAAAAACTAATTTTTAAGTTCCCAAATTATAAATATAAGAATATTACAATTTCAATTGCAAGTGGGATATATTTTTTTTTCTAAATTTATACACCAAAACGCTACAATTGCAATGAAAAATTAATCCACACCATTTTTAATTACATATTCAAATGTAATTAATAATTTTTTTTTAAAATATCAAGTATTTAAAATTTTAAAGTTTTCATATCATTATTGAAATTTAAATACATTTTAAATTTTCCAACTTTAAGTCTCCATCCAGATTTGGGGCTTGATGAAGCTTTAAAGCTCGATCCAGCTCTTGACCTGAGGTTAGGTAAGAGCTCGATAGAGAGTTAGATTTGATCCTCAATCGAGCTAATTTTTTGGCACTCAAGGAGCTCGATGAAGCACTTAAAATTTGTACCAAAATGCACTCTCTTGCCAAAAAGTGTAGCCCAACTCTATGCTATCACCCTCCTCTCTTTGCTTTCCTTTCTCCAATGCTAGAGTGCTCAAATAATGCTCTAACTGTGCAATAGGATGATACAATGTAGAGAATAAGGAGAGAGCTCCAAAACTGAACTCACAAAAGCTACCAACTGATCCTCAAAATCCTTTTAATTATTAAGGCCCATATCTTCTTCAATTTTTCTCTATTTTTCCTTCAATTTTTCTCTCATGCAATCTTGTGACCTTTCATCTCCCTTTTTTCCTATTTTCCTTTATTTTCATAAATAAAATGTCAAATAATGCCTCTTTGCGTTTCCAAAGTCTTTTCCAATGCTTTTCCAATGCATTTGCTAATTTACTTATCCATAATAAACAAACTAAACACCCAATAAAATGTTTTTCCCAACATTCAACTTGGAATATAAATTCTATGAACTTAGTCTTATTTTTACTTTATTAACTTTATTACATAAACTTTTAACCCAGAATTGTTACACAAAATCATAATACCTAACAAAACAACACTTAAACAACAAAAATAACCCATAATGAAAATGTTACTCCTAGGACAAAAATTACTAGAGAAGACCACAACCAACACAATAATATCCCATCCTTCTTGGATTCCAGAACTCCCAAAATTCCAATGCTTGACCTATGCCTAGAAAAGCCACGATGTCCGTAGGTCGCAAACAACTATACCCTGTTCCACAACCGAGACAGACACACTGCCATGGTTGTTTGAAACATTGCCATAAATATTTGATCATGTGGCAGGGATGACTCAGGTAAATAGCCACCTTGCATACCTAAAGATGAATTTCCCTTTGTACTATTACCGCCCATCCCTTGAAACCAATAATAGGAGTCTGCAATGGAACGACCACCCGTTATACTCAAGTGATACTCTAGAAACTTCAGCCCTTGCTAGCCAATGAAGACTTCCTGGACACACCTCTTCATGTAGGATGCTTAGTGTGGGACGAATTTAATTCCTCCCGATATGCTTCAGCTTCATCCATTACCAACCGCATCAAGGATAAATCACAACTGTTTTCTATTTTTTTATTAAATAGATCACGTCCCAAGTTTGTGAGTGATCTGTGAATGGAGTGAATTTCAAGAATATAGACTTCTTTATTTTTTCATATTCAATAATTTGGTATTTAAATTTTGATATTTAGTTTAAAAGATCGAAAATATAATTCAAATTTTAAAATAATGTGAAAAAAATAAGTAAATAATAAATATAAAATAATAAATATTTATTTAAAGAAATTTTAAGTGAATTTCAAGAATATAGACTTCTTTATTTTTTCATATTCAATAATTTGGTATTTAAATTTTGATATTTATTTTAAAAGATCGAAAATATAATTTAAATTTTAAAATAATGTGAAAAAAATAAGTAAATAAAAATATAAAATAATAAATATTTATTTAAAGAAATTTTATTTTAAAAAATCATAATAATAATAAACAATCAATTTTAATATATACAAATTATCATGGAAATGAAATTCAAATATATTTAAATTAGTTTAATAATAAAGGCTGATCTCTGAGTAATAATGGTCCTTACAAGGCATTGCAAAATATTCATATTATGACATACAAATTGGAGCTTCTTGCTTCTTCATGAGTGCATCTAGTTTCCATGTTTCATGCTTAAAGAAGGTTATAGGTGACAAACTTCTAATTCAAAAAATATTGCCAGAACTTGATCAGGAAGGAAAAATCATATTGGAACCTGAAAAATTCATGGAAACAAGAACTCGACAGCTACGAAATCGATCAATTTCAGATTATCTCATCAAGTGGAAGAACTTACCCACTGAAGATTCTACATGGGAGGATGATAATTTTATACAGAAGCATCCATAGCTACTCAAGTGTTGAGGACAACACTTTTTTGAAGGAGAGGGGCATGTTAGGTCCCCATATTACTACTGTAGTCCCTTATTTTTATTAGTGTAGCCCCCTTATTGTTATTTTTGTACCCCTGTAACCCGCATATTGTTATTATTGTTTACATACATTATTATTGTTAGGTTAGCTAGGATTATATTGTGACCCCATGGAACCCTATATATAGGAGGTTTTTCCTTTTTTATCATCCAAGAATTACTCATTTATGTAATATATTGGAGGTTTCCCCCTCGAAGTGGCTGATTTCTAAGGCATTGATCTCTCATTTCTTCTATTTTTGGAGTTGGTTTCATAACAATTCCATATTTATAGATCTTAGTGGTAGGCTTCCTTATCGCCATAATTTTACATTCATTTTTTATTGCCAATATAAATTCCCTCTCCAATGATTCAGGTTCCCAAACTCAAACCTCATGTTGGATGTTTTCCTTTAAAATCCCTATGAATACATCAATCCTGTGTTCCTATGGAATATCAAGTACCCTTATATTCAATCTTTGGAATTCCTCAATTTGATCCACCATTGAACCCTTTTATTTGAGATTTATCAATTGGCTAAAAAAGGTGTTGCTCTTTGTATCATCATAACGTGCTATCATTTCCTCTGTAACAATTGACCAAGTGAAATTTTTTTTACGGGGAAAAGCCATCGATACCATACAAATGTATTATGTTCTAAATATAAAGTTGCAATGTGTACCTTTTGTGTGTTTTTGCACATTATTGAGATAAAAAGTTGCTCTATCTATAGTATCCATGTTATGGATTCCTTGCCATCAAACTTCCTCATATCGATCTTTGAAATATGGTGACACTTCAATCTAGCATTAGAGTTTATTAAGTCGTGATCAATATTTTTTTTTCTTCTCATGAGTTTCCTCTACTATCTTTCTGCCATTAGAAATCATTTTTCTGGTGTTAGATCATTGTTCATGTCTTCCATGTTGTCATTCAATTTTTCATTGATATTAGCTTCTAGGCCAGCTTCCATGCCATACATATTAGCATCCATTCCATTCTTAAAACCATCCATCTTAGATTCCATGCCTTTCTTCAAATCATCCATCTTAGCTTCAATGCCTTTCTTAAAAACATCCATTTAATTTTTTGTTGCTCTTTGCAAGAGCCAAGTTTGGTGCACTTGCTCTTGTAATTTTGATATGTCATGTTGCACTTCTTCCTCTTCATGAGTCATAGTAGAGCCTTATGAAGGCTCAATGGGTGTTGAATTCATTTTAGGTACCATTTTAGAACCCAATACTTTTTCTTGCTTTTGAAGAGCTCGATATTAAAACATATGTATCTCTGTAATTTCAGATCTTCAATATCTTAAATTCGCTCATGTAGTAGCCCTCTGAATCTTCTTTCGAATTCAAGAGGTGTGACCTGATTTGGATACTTCACGACAAGGTTATGCCCAATATCCCACAATGACCTAATTATGGACTAGTTTAGTAGAGCAAAATTGTACGGCATGCCATGTGACACTGTTTCCTCCTTCGGCTCTAAAATTGATACACGGGAAAATAAAATCCGTGTAATTTCTACCACCTTTTAAAAAATTCCATCTGATTCTCAGAGAGAGAGTTATGATGATGTTACCAATATCAGATCCTATATCTGAAAATATTGTGGAAAAATATCTGAAATTTTTACATGAAGCTCCTCAGGATTCCGGCTTCACGTGATAAAAATTTAAGCTTATGAAAATTTTTCGAAAAAAATTATATTGAAAATGCCATGATGACCTTTTTGGAGTAGCGAAACCCTAGAGTCCAAATATCTCATACCAAATGTTATGAAACTAGCTCCAAAAATAGAAGAAAAGAGAGATCAATTGTTTAGAAATAAGCCACTTAGAGTGGGAAACCTCCTTTACATTACATATATGAATAATTCTTGGATGATATGTCAAATGAGAAAACCTCCTTCTATATATAGGAGTCCATGGGGTCACAATATAATGCTAGCTGACCTAACAATAATAATGTAAGGGCATAATAATAACAATATTAGGGTTATAGGGGTACAACAATAACAATTACCGGGGTACACTAACAAAAATAAGGGACTACACTAGTAATATAGGGACCTAACATAAAACATATTGGATTTACGCATGGCTAATGGTCCTAAATATGATTGGCATGGAAATATCACGGGTGAACTAAAAGGAAGAGAATTAGATAAAGGAAATTCATATGTAGCTTGAAGAGGAGGAAAAGGATGATTATGATAAATATGTGAGCATCTCAAATGAATAGGATAGGTGGCACTAGGATATTCTTATGGGATCTCATAAATACTAGAAAGACCATATGGATGGAGTTCACATCAGGTCCAAGATATATAGTTTGTTTTTGTGTCTAAGACAAATGAATAGAAGAGGAAGGTCTGGAAGTAACAAGTGAAGATGACTGAGGTATCTCTAGTTGAATAAACTTAGGTGATAAGGTGTTTCATTCAATGAATTTAAGTTCAATGAAGTCAGGAAATCAAGATCTAGGTACTTATGTTTCATTTGTGTCAGATTCACTAACAAGATTAGATGTAATCTTAAGCTTAATACTTAAAGGGAAGGATGATTATGGTGGATTAATTTCAGTAGGAGGACTAGAAGTAGCTTAAAAAGTTCCCGATTTGGTAGTCTGAGCCTTCTTATGCTTTTATGAAAACCATGAGTTTCATTTTGTGTAAGAGGAGGTGTACGTTTAATTATACATGAACTACAGTGGGTGGGTGTTTTTTCTTCCACGTTAGATTAAATTTTTTTAACAATTAACACAAAAAATAAATCAAAAAGGAGTAAAACTAGGCATAAAGTTTATCAGGTAACCATGAAATGAAATATACAACTTGGAAAAACATGGACTTAACGTACGTGCAGGAAATCTACCTGAATGTTGTGCTCGGTGTATCATGGTATACAAGGTAGCTGACTCAGTTACCTTTCGCGAGGATAGAAAACTATAGAGGACTTCCAAAATATACTCGACAATATGTGGAAGAGTTGTCTATAGTATATTGTTGTCTAATGCTTAATCATCAGATGAGAATTTTCCCATATAGTTTTCATGTGTGAAGTACCATCAAATATACCTGAAGGTATCTGAAGTATGATATGATACACTTACATATGTGGAATGGAATATCATCCCTGAAATACAATGTTGGAAAAAAATTATATCTCCTACATTTAATGACGCCAGAACACGTCTCTAGCCTATATCTCTAAATGTTTTTGTTAATGTTAGAAATGCTCATTAGGTTGATTAAACAAATTTTAATGCTTATTCAATAAAGTTTCAGTTTTAGGTCTCACCACGAGTTTCACCTAATTTTCCTAAAATGAAATCTAGCATGAAGATATCAAATCTTTCGCTTTAAATGAAAATCTATCTAAAAGAGGGAAGAGACAAAGAATATGCAACAAAAAATATTCTAATTGCAGTTCCATTTTAACACAATTGTTTAAATGTTGATGCACACACAAAACCCTATTTTCAAATTCAAATATTTTTATTTTCAATTCCACTTAAGTTTCAAATATGATGAAAACTATGGTGCATGTCTAATCATTGATAAAAGAAAACTTTTAAAAATGATGACTAAAACACCAATTCATTCAACCACTCAATGATAATAAAAAATCACCTTCCTAATTACCTAATGATAAGAAAAAAGGAAAATCTTATCAAATCCTTACGAAAGGAACTAAAGAAAAATAAAACCAAATGGAGACTTCAGGGATACCCCAAGACATTCATAGACTGAATGAAGAGCAATTGAAATAATTCTTATTAGAGAGAAAAAAAAAATTCATGAACACGTGCCAACATAGGTGATTGAGAGGCACCAGTGCTATGCAACAGAGACATAGATAAGGCTTATGAGTTGTGGAAGGTTCTATTTCTAGAACAGAGAGGGAATCGGTTAAGGAATACGATGTTTCGACATAAATATTATAATTGAAAATCAATGAAGGGTATTCCTAGGTCTGTTCCTAACTAAGTAAGATAGTGAAGGTCTAAATAAGACATAGAAAAAGAACTAAGAAAAAGGAAACAACAAAGGGAATACATTATTCCTTAGTATGGTCGTCAGCATATATGTAGAATCTATGACATCAAACATAAGTATCTTCCCTAGACTTGATGGCCTAGTCTACAAAAATAGAAGTGAAAAGAAGTTAACCTTATATGTAATTTTTTATATGCTTCACTCATTTCTTGTCTTGTACGCTCCAATACTAGCTTTGAACGTTATCATTACAACTTTAATAATCAAACAACACAAGACAACGATCTAGTAAATCTATGTACCATCATATAATTACTTTATTCAATGGATCACCATGCCATGAAAATATATGCAATCATAAAATCACATATATGAAAATTAGTAACTCTTTCCATTAATATAAATGGAGAGAATTACAACCAAATATAGGAGTTGATCTTGTAGAAAATATCATCCAAGTTGACTTGTCCTTCCTTTCCAAAAAGTGTACCTCTGATCAGGAGATCATGTGCTTTTCTCAAAATTCAAGGCGCTCGAAATTATACTGAACTTGAGTGACCAGAAAGGTCTCACCGTTGGGATTCCAGTGCCATGAGCGGTTCGAAAAACCGATGTTGTATGAGGAAGATATCACATTCTGTTCACTTTCCCAAACATCTAAATTTTTTTGACTGGGATGCTAAGTCAGCATATAGGTAGAGTCAGCAGATGTTATATTCTGGGTAATATTCCCTTTTCTCACAGCCAATCAGAATTGGATTCGTGGCATAATCTGGGCCATTGATTTTTGTAGTATGGGAATCATTTCTAACCATTTATGGGATGTACAGCTTTTTGAATGGTCCATTGGATCGGTGACATGTGGAAAGCTAGGAGGCTGCCACGTGTCTCTAGGAGGACGTTGTAAAATTATGGTGGAGTTGGGGGTGGGTTAGACCCCGCGACCTTTGGTCTGCAAACCAAGTCCTCCGACCATCTCACCTACCACATGAATCTTAACCGTATAGTCCTCCACTTTAGTTTAAGATGTAAAGGTTTCATGTTTGATGGGGGGGACCACTAGTGGTCCACCCCTGCTTATGGCCCCAAAGCAGTTTTCACATTTACACCACAACAGGAAATGTTGTCTGATGGTTAAGACTTGTTGCTACCACCAACACTAAACATCACTGCATAAGCCTTCACATGAAATAAATTTTCTCATAGTTATATAATGTGTTGACATTAAAACTTATCCTAACAGTTTTCTATGGTTGCAATCACATGTCTTTGTGACATAAAAACTAAAGTTCGATGGTTTTACAAACCATAACTTTTGGAAGGGAATTATCCATTCACATGGGCACAGTCTCATGGATTTTATTGCCGCAGTTTGTGGAGCCGTGTAGATTCTGATCTCCAATGCTACATGTGGAGTTTTTTAAATAGTTAAGTGGAGTTAACAGCAGGGGTTTGACATGTGACCACCTTGCCCAAACCTTGACATTAATCCTAAGGGTCTTTTTGGAAGGAACTGTAGTTGAACCCTAAATTTTAGGGTTTTTAACAAATTTATTAACAGTTAAGTGCAGTCTCCACTTTTGGTGGAGCTTTTCTAGTTGACTTTTGGAAAAATGCATTGGGAGGTCAATTTTCGACCAATTTGGGTGAAGCAAGAGTCTACCTAGACTAATTTGAGCATTATAGAGCCATTGGTGTAGAGAAAACAACCATTAGAGGTCTATAAACACATGTAATTTGAAATTTTGAGCATAATGAAAAAGAGGGACATGCCATTAGGATTTGGACCAATAGATGTAGCCCTGGAGGGGTGAAATGCTTCATCATGCCTACTTTGTAAATCTTATCTGTGATTATATTTCTCCGTTATACACTATTTTATGGTGTTTTTTTGGCTTATTTTCATGCTTAAAGTTCACAAATTCATCTATGTTTCATGTTAAAGCACTCAATTTTTAATCAAAAAAATGGAGACAAATTGTACATGTGCTTATTACTGAAAGGAAACTTAGCACAAAAAAACTAATACACTCCCTTTCATATCAAGTTCGTATTAGAGCTAGAGTTTAATATTTGGTGTTTTTGTGTGAAAATATTTGTTTAACTGTTTGCAAGGGTTTACATGCTTACTAGGCTCAGGCTTAAGAGAGGAGAAGGAAAATTGGTGGAAGCAAGATGTTTTCAAAGGGAGCTACAACAAAGGAGGGCAATATTGCCACATTATCCACCACCTGGTTCACCTCTAAAAGAAGAAGAAGAAGCAATAAGAATTCCTCTAGGAGAAGAAGAAACTCATGAAGAGGTGGATCCCAAAGAAGAAGAAAGAGTGTTGAGCAAAGAATTCCTTGACATGACTGAAATGGTGAGAGTCCTTTATCAAGAAAGGAATGAAAGACTAGAAGGATAAGGATCCAAAATTCACAAGTAAGGTTAGCGATCATCGGGAGGGCACAACGATGAAGATAAATCAAATAAGTGTAATGGAGGAAATGGAGGTAGTGAAAAGTCACCATCCTAACCCTCATCATCATCATCCTCTACTTCATCTTTAGTACACCAGTCACACAAGTCAAAGAACACCGGTAAAAGTCATTTTCTAAAACTTGATGTTAATTTTGAATTTCCAATGTTTAATGGTGAAGTCAATGTAGAAAATATTTATAATTGGATTAGGCAATTGGAAGTCTATTTGAGAATTCAAAACCTTCATGATGATGACACCAAAATCCAACTAGCTTCATTGAGGATTGAAGGTGAAACTCTTGTTTAGTGGGACTCCAAGAAAAAGGAGGAGATCAAAAAGCATGGTAAGATTATTATATCATGGACTCATTTCATAATTGCAATAAAAAAACACTTTTATCCATTATCTCACATGCAGAAATCCATAATGATCTGGAAAAATTTTAGGCAATTGAAAGGACAAAATGTACAAGACTACGTCCAAGAATTTAGGAGAAGAAATCTCTTATTGGGGGTAGATTTGCAGAGTCAAGATACTTTGCTTAAGTACATAGGAGGCTTACATAGCTACATAAGACATAATATTCTCATGTTTAACCCTACAAGCTTATATGAGGTATGTGTTCAAGCTACACATTTAGAAGCAAGAGGGAAAAACATTACTAATGAGAGTAGGAAGAAAAATTTTAAGGGAAAAAACAAAGAGAAGACCTCCAAAGGTAAGGGAAAAAAGAATGCATCTTTCAAGAAAGAGGGAGAGAAAGTGGTTTGTAAAAATTGTTCAAGAGAAGGCCATGAAAAGAAATTTTTTTGGAAATTACATCCTGAAAAGAGACCCAAGTATAACAATAACAAAGGGAAGAAAAAAAATGCAGCTACAAATCAACATGACTTACGAGAGGATTTAGGTGATGAATAAAAAATTACAGCCATGGGATTGGAGAACATGAAGGGAAAACAAATTGAAACAAAACCCAGTACTAGTACTTCAAACTGTCACATACAGGCACCAAATGAAGAAGAGAGAATTGAATTGTTTCATGTGAGGATCATATCCAAACATACCAATATTGACACATTGTTTGAAATTGGGTCACAAGTGAGCGCAATCTCTAAAGACTTGGTCAAGAAACTTAATATTGAGACCATTCCACATCCAAAACCATAGCCACTTGGGTATATTTGTAAGGATGCAAATTTACAGGTTTCAAAGAAGTGCATATTGCGCTTTTCAATAACTACACATTTTGTTGACATGGTTGAATGAGATGTGGTTACACTTGATATTACAGTTGTTGTGTTGGGTAATACGTAATTGTTTGACAGGAAAGCGATCTTCCATCGCCATGAGAACAAATACCATTTATTAAAGTATGGAAAGGAGTACATTGTTAGAGCACATTGTAAGAAGACAAATATTACAATGCTAAATGTTGGACAGGTAAAGAGGATGGTGAATTCATGTAAGAATTTTGTTCTTCTAATGATTAAGCCTAAAGATGATGTTAATCATGAGTCATTTGAATATTGTGATCCTAAGTTGAAATCATATTTATATGATGTAGTTGATGCACATCATGAGATGTTTCAGGAGCCAACGAGATTGCCTCCTAAAAGGGATATTAAACATGAGATTCAGTTACAACAAGATTTTCCTCTTCCAAACATCTACATGTATCGCATGTCAATAATGGAGAATGTTGAAATAAAGAGGAAAATCAAGGAAATTTTGGACAAGGGACTCATAAGGCCAAGCACTTCACCATTTGGCTCACCCATAGTCCTGATTTCGAAGAAATATGGGACTTGGTGCATGTGTGTCGACTTGAGAGCTTTGAACAAGATAATGGTAAAGAATCGATACCCACTCCCAAGGATAGATGATTTTCTAGATCAGCTGAAAGAAGTAAAGTTTTTCACTAAGTTAGATTTATGAAGTGGATATCATCAACTAAGAATTGCAGAAAGTGATATACGAAAGACTTCATTCAAAACCAAACAAGGACTCTTTGAGTGGTTGGTTATGTCATTTGGTTTGTGTAATGCACCAGTGAATTTCATGCATGTTATGGATAATGTTTTGCGTCCATTTCTTTATGAATTTGTGATTGTGTATTTATATGATATACTCATTTTCAACTAAACAATAGAAGAACAAGTCTTGCATGTGAAAAAGGTGCTTGATGTTTTGAGGAAAGAGAAATTATCTCTTAAGATGTCTAAATGTGAATTTGGAAGGACTTCTCTGGTTTATTTGGGACACATAGTAGGAGGAATCGAGTTGAGAATTGATGCTTCTAAAGTGGAAGCCATTGTTAATTGGCCCAATCCCAAATCAGTAACTAAGGTAAGAAGTTTCTTAGGCACGGCTCAGTATTGGAGAAAGTTTATTGCTAAATTATTTTCCATAGCAGCGCCTATGCATGCAGTGAAAAATGTGAAGAAAGGCTTCTAATAGGGAGGCAAACATTAGAAATCTTTTGAATCTTTAAAATACAAGATCAGTTCAGCTCTGGTCCCTGAATTACCAGATTTGAGACAACCATTCGAGATACAAACCAATGCTAGTGATTATGCCATGGATGTAGTACCTTTGTAGCATGGGAAGCTTATCTGTTTTCATTATGAAACTTTCAATGGTGTTGTAACTAATTATCCTAAATATGACAAAGAGTTGTATGTGTTTGTACAAAGTGTCAAGAACTAGAAACACTACTTGATGATTAAAGAGATGTTTATACATACCAATCACCAACAATTGCAGTACTTGCAATCGCAAACAAAATTGCAACAATCTCAACATTTCAGATGGATGGGATTTCTTCAACAGTTACACTTGGTTATAATTTACAAGAAAGTTATTTTCAATAAAGTTGTCGATATGCTTTCAAGGCCAATTATAAGCGCTTCTAATTTACTTAAAAATGATTCTATTGTACATGAGAGTTACATAGAACAGTTTTCATATGATGCTGATTTTCAAGATGTGTATGCTAGTTTGAGTGAAGGGAATCAAGTTGAGGTAAATGATTATCACATGCATAAAAATTTGTTGTTTCATTTGGGCAAGCTATGTATACCACAAGGAGAGAGACTTAGTGTCATCAAAGAGGATCATTTGTCTCTTATTGCTGGACACTTTTGGGTAGTAAAAATAGTGGCACATCTATAGAGGTATTGCTATTGGCCTCACATGATAGATGGTGTGTCACTTTTTATAAGAGGATGTTCTATGTGCACAACAAGAAAGCCTATAAATAGGATTCTTGGGTTGTACATGCCACTACCAGTACCATCAAGGCCACGGGAGAGTGTCTCCATGGACATTGTTAGAGGAATACCTATGTCAAGAAAGCAACATGATTATCTTTATGTAGTTGTGGATAGAGTCAGTAAAATGTGTATACTTATGCCATGTAAGAAAACCATTACTGCTAAACAAAATACTAAAATTTATTTTCAACATGTATGGGTTCATTATGGTTTTTTAACTTTGATTGTTAGTGACATGGATGCCAGGTTTGTTCAGATTTTTTGGTCCAATCTTTGGAAGATGATGGACACAACGTTGAAAAAGAGTAATTTTCATCCGCAAACTAATGGCCAAACCGAGGTGGTGAACATAACCATTGTGCATCTATTAAGAGGATATTGTAGCAGACATCACAAGTTCTGTGATTAACAATTGCATTACATTAAACATGCTTACAACCAGGCTAATCACTCTTCTACAAATACTTCACCTTTTGAAGCTTGCTTTGGGTATTTTCCAAAATCACCATTAGACTTCATCTTTGAGAAGGATGTTGCAATTTATGGGCATAGTTATACTGACAAGGCTCGAAATTTCATAGATAAAATTCAGATTATTCATCAACAAGTTCAAGAATAGCTTGAGAAGAGTCAAAGCAAATACAAGGAGAGGCATGAAAAACATAGAGTTGATCATAAGTTCAAGGAGATGAAGTATGGTTGCACATAAGAAAAGAAAGGATGCAAGGAGAAGGTAAAAATCGCAAGCCCATTTGCTATGCTCCATTTAATATCATTAAACAAGTTGGTAGTAATGCATTTCGAATTGACTTGCCTTCATATATCCAAATGTGTTCCATTGTCAATGTCAAAATTTTACGTTTATATGAGCCTCCTTTGATTGATGATAAAGGGAGTGATATTCAGTTGCCTTCTATAGAATATTTCTTGCCAGAATTTTTGGACGAGCTCAAGGAGGATTCCATCCTTGAAAGGACGACATGCACTTCTATGAGGGGAAGTGTCGATTATCTTCAAATTGGGCTTAAGGGAAGCAAGCCAAGTAAGGAAAGATGGATGGAAGTGTAGAAGGTGAGGGAGTTGTACCCTCATCTTGTGAATTTGTAATTAAAGTATTTTGGGGTCCAAAGGCTTCTCAATGGGGAGGTGTGATCAGGATATCATGTGTTTTTCTCAAAATTGAAAGTGCTTGAAACTATACAAAACTTGAGCGACCAAAAAGGTCTCGTCATTGCGATTCCGACACTGTGAACGGTTCAAAAAATCAATGTCGTATAAGGAAGATATTGCGCTCCATTATTTTTCCCAAACAGTTAAAATTTTGTGACTGGGATGCCCACTAAGCATATAGGTACAGTCAGAAAATGGAATATTTTGGGGAATATTCCATTTTCTCACAACCAATCAGAATTGGACACATGGCTTAATCTAGGCCATTGATTTTTGTGGTACAGGATTCATTTCTGACTTTTGATGGGATGTACAAGTTTTTGAATGGTCCGTTGGATGGGGGACACGTGCCAAGTCCAAAGGCTGCCACGTGTCCTGAGGAGAGTGTATTAAAATTATGGTGGATTTGGGGGGGAGGGGGGGGGGGGGGATGGTGGGGGTTGACCTCACGACCTCGCGTCTATATGTCAATTCCTCTGACCATCTTTCCTACCACATGACTCATAACCGTATAGTCCTCTGCTTTAATTTAAGGTTTAAATGTTTCATGTTTGAGGGGGGGGGGGGGGGGGGTGACCGCCAATGGTCCCAACATGCTGGCGGCCCCAAAGCAATTTTCAAATGTAAACCGCGACAGGAAATGTTGTTCGAATATTAAGACCCGTCGTTACCACCAACACTAAAATTCACTACATAACCCTTCACATGAAATAACTTCTCCGATAGTTATATAACAGGGAGACATTAAAACTTATCCCAACAGTTTCTAATGGCTGCGGTAACATGTCACTGTGACATAAAAACTGCAGTTTGATGGTTTTACGAATTGTAACTTCTAGTGGGGAATGATGTGTTCAGATGGGCACAATATCATGGCTTTTATTTCCACAGTTTGCGGAACCGTGTAGACTCCGAGTTCCAATGCTACATGCAGAGTTTTTCAAACAGTTAAGTGGAGTTAATGGCAAGGGGTCGGCATGTGATGACTGTACCCAAACCTTGGCATTATTCATAATGGTGTTTCCAGTGGGAACAATAGTAGTGCCCTAAAATTGAGGGTTTTTATGAAATTTAGCCAGAGTTAAGTGCAGTCTCCACTTTTGCTAGACTTTTTCTAGCTAACATTGGGAAAAATGCATTCGGAGGTCAATTTTCGACCAATTTGGGTGAAACAAGAGTCTACCTAGACTAATTTGAGCATTATGGAGCCATTGGTGCAGATAAAACAACCATTATAGGCCTATAAACATATTTGATTTTCAATTTTGAGCATAATGACAAAGAGGGACATGTCGTTGGGAGATGGACCAACAGATGTAGCCCAGGATGGGTGAACTACTTCATTATGCCTACTCTGTAAAACTTATGTGTGATTTTATTTCTCTATTATAAATTGCTGTATGGTGTTTTATGGCCTTTTTTCATGCATAAATTTCACAAATTCATCTATGTTTCATGGTTAAAACACTCATTCCTTAAGAAAAAAATTGAGAAAAATTGTACATGTTTTTATTATTGAAAGGACACTTAGCACATAAAAAATAATACACTCCTTTCAGATCAACCTCTATGTCACCCTAATGCATGGAATAATGACTCTCATAGCAATTGCATGAGAGTAGAATATATCTCCAAAATCCATCCCCTAGCTTTTGGATGGTCACAAATATGTAAAATAGGATGGTAAGCCAAGAGTTATTATCCATTTACCAACCTAGGCTTGACATCCATGCTTGATTGGTGGATGAATTCAAGGAATAAGGGATGAAAACTACCAGGTATTATAGTACATGATTTGTGACTTTCATCAAATTAAATAGTTACAACAACTGCTGGAAGCTTCTGTAAGAGAAAGCTTCGCGGATTTACCAAATTTCTAGAATAAACACACCCCTAATAATGGGTGACCTATTCTTGATCAACATAGGCCTAGAGAGGGCCAATCTACTGGTGAATGCTGGTCATTGAGGAGCTAGAGTGTGTTGCACCTAAAAATCTATGAATGAAGTAGTTTCAAGCATATATTTAGGGTTATTAGAGTCATGCTTTGGGATTTGTGTAGGGAGTATTAAAAATTATTCAATGGATGTGAATGATCATGTTTTAAGGCATATTGACTAGATGCAACAAAATTTCCTATAACACCACCCAACAGTGTGATTTCATAGATTATAATTGTTAGGTGTTAGGTTAAATGGAGGGAAAAGGTGATGGGCATGATTTTTTAATTGAGGTATTAAATATTTTTTTCTTTATCACACTTGAAACCCTTGTGCTTCCACATGAATATTTTCCTACAAAAATGAATATGACATATTTACCTTTCGCTGATTTATCTTAACTTTATAATTGGTACTATAGTGTATTATTTTTCTTGTTCAAGCACAACATTTTTATATATCCATGTATTTCATAATTTATAACTAAGTATTTGGAATTTACCAAATATTAATCTCTAATTTGAATCCTGAGATAATGGTTTTGAGCTATTTTATATTATTGGTGTTCAAGCCTTACACTTGTACAAATAGAGGAATTGAAGGTAAATATATTTTGACATGTCGTTAGGGTAACCCCCTAGAGTTACCAGATTGATTTCTCATTTTCCATTTCCCTTATGGTCACTCCACCACTACCAATTAGGGTTTTCTATTTTATCCTTTTTGCATGTAAATGCAACTATAGAGAGGTGAATTATGAGTTCCACAACATGAATATGTGTAAAGTAAATTTCTATTCTCAAGTTATGTAGCTCTACAACAAATTAATTATATATTTCTTTTCTAAAGCTTGGTTCATTAAGTAATTTGGGTGTGGATATCCCTATAGGTTCTGAGACACTGATGCATTTATTACCAGATGATGCTGATGACAACACATGGAGGTTAGGTTACCACTTGTAGCCAGCTCTTTATAGTTTTTTTTGAATATTTTTTCATTACAAGTTAAAATACCATAAATGTATTATTCCTACTAACTTATTTTCTACTTTCTGAGGGTTTGGTTCAAGCCCGAGGAACAAATTTGAAACCATCTTGGGAGTATTTCCATATATTAACCCACCCAAAGGTAAAACCATGAATCTTCAATGGAGAGTTTTTTCTTATTCGGTCCTTTTCAACTTCCTCTACAACATCTTTGTTGTGTCATAGATACTGCATTATTTTTTTCTCTTGAGGAGTAATAATGTGCAAATTTTTCCTCTTGGTTGTTTTCGCCCGCACATTCATGTTTTCCTAGAGTTTTTCATTATGGGTATGCTACTCTTTCACTCTGCTAGTCAAACAACATATGTTACCATATTCTTCTTTCCTTGAGTCATTAAAGGCTTATGGTTCCACGTAAGGTGTTGTTCATCGTTTCCTATTTTTATTAAAGTTCACTACCATGAGAAAAATGTATCCTAGTTTTGGAAAAATAGGAACATCTTTATTATATGAAAAGGTGTTAGGAGCCACCCACAAATTTGTCATTATATACTTTTTTTCTTGTTTCACGACTTATTTAAGTCAAAATTTGGCTTGAATGACTGAAACTTCTTTTGTAAGCTTCTCATTCTCGCCATAAAATTTATGTTTATATACTTTTGCACATTGTATTGTAATGTATTTGTTTACCATATTATTTTCTTTTTCCCTCCCTTTTGGAGGTTGAGAGAAGAATTTTAATGTAAATGTTTCTTTAATGTATATTTGTTAGCCAAAGGTTATCCATTTTTACTGGTTTAGTTTTCTTTTTTTCAATACATTATTTATATAGCTATCCATCATGTGTTTCATTTTGTGAAAATTTATTTTGCATCATAGAATGGGATTTTAATATAGTAAGGATTTATTTTCTATGATACTGATAATCTTTATTGTGTTCCCTAATGCTCTAGAAATAAATTAGAGGGTTTTATTCTGTTTCTTTATGTGTTTTCACATACTCTCGTTCTTCTACACTTACAATATCTTTATTGGAGTTTGGAAGTCATTTAATCCCAAAATATAAAAGAAGTATTATTTTATTTTTTCTCTTTTCTGTAATATGAAAAGAAATATAAACACCATTAATTTTTGATATTATTTTATTTCTATTTATGATTTTAAAAGTTATTAGACATTTTCTTTTTTTATGTCCAACTCAGTGATCTTGCTAACTTGTTTTCTTCAAGCCAATAGAAAATTTATAGCCCTTCGCTATTGTGCATTTTTCGTCCTAAAATTGGAAAACCTACATCACAAGTTGAATACGTTCCAAAGAATAAACATATACATAGCCCTAGTTCGTTTCTTTTCTTCTCTATATTCGAGAGTGTAACTAGAAAAACATAGATACATTTTTGTCCTTATTTGAAGCTAAGGTAGTCTTGCTAACCTTATTTTTCACAAAGTCACAGGCCAAATCTCCTTAGGCCTCCCAATCATTAATTGGATAACTGTTATAGCATCATTTTTTACCCTTATGTGATTCATGATTGTCTCTTTGGCCCTGGGCACCCATTCCCATAGACTTGAATAAAGTTCATGAAAAACAGTGTTTAAAATCCCACATGCGGATATGCCCAGAATTTTCCGCGTGTATACGTGAGTCCAGAGATACTTTTCCACGTATGCCATTAAAATCGTTAAAAATATATATGTAAATCCCTATTTTCGAGGCTGGGTTGATGGTTATTCCCGTAATTCAACCACCCCAGCCCATGGCCAACTGTTTCCAACAGATTGAAACTACTTTGAGGGAGTATAAAATCCCCTCATATGCATGGCCTAAGGGAGAGAGGAAAATTATAGATATTATACTTTGTTGGAGCCCGATTCAAGTCTGATTTCTTGGGCCTCCTGCACTTCCTAGATTTTTACAGGAAACCCTTGTTTCCTGGAGATGTTCATCAACTTCTATGTCATCTCGTGTGCACAAGTCTTGAAATAATCCTAGCGAGGCAAGGGCGGGACGATCCGGACGACGGTCTATTTGAAAATCGTGGAAGGATTCAGGTGATCTCTCCACCTTTCTATTATTGTACATTTTGTTTGTAATGAAGAGGAACCATCTTGTTTCCGAATTCACGTGTTAATATCCGCTTGCATATGTGAAAAGATTGTTAATTAAACATTTATTATTGTTTATATGATGTTTCACATGGATTACACTGACATTTAGGAAGATATGTGTTGTACAACTATATTTCTGTGCATGTCTCTTCTTGATTTCCAGGTTGAAGAGGAAGAAGATTTGCTGGGGGTTTGGACCCCGCAGGATCTACATCAAACGTAGGACCTACGGGTGAGTTCTACAATCTCTAATATCTAGGTTTTAGCGTACAAGTTTGATTGTGTGAGTCCTTCTTGAATAACATACCCCGATCTGTGGAGGTTTTTGACCCAACAACCTCTAGGGAGTTATTTCCCGAAACAATAATTCCTCCATTCTTCTCGATAGGCAATCTTCACTAGCATTTATCTCCCTATGGTGGTATAGAATAATTTTCTTTCTCTCCCATAGTTATGTAAGGATGAGAGTCATACAAGTTCAATGGAGTTTATCTCTAGCCATTAATTTTCACAAAAATATCTAATCAGTCCCTCTAGTTAAATGGAATTTTTCTGCTGCCTTATTTTTTCATTGATCCTCCCTTCTTCTCACCTTTTAACTCAAGGAAAAATACCATGGTATTTTGAATTGTTTTCCTTTTTTGTTAACGTTTCCTTCCTCAAATGTTACTAATTTGTTTTAATTGTCCTCTGACTAAAAAGGACCTTCAAGTCCCCTGAGTGGCCTTAGCCCATTACTCATTCTTCCATATTTTTTTTCTCATTATATAAATTCATCATTTAAACTTAAATATTTACGCACACATAACACACCCACAATTAATATAAGCATAAAAATAACTACATTTAACTAACCAACCAAAAATGCATAGTTATTATAATTAAGTTATTCAATAAGTTCAACTTAAGCTATAAGGTTTTGAATTCGTTTTACATGAGGCATTGCATGAATGTAAGGGATGGTGGCTAATGGGGCCACAATGGTCACAATTGTTGTGAAATATGAAACCTTAACGGTATTAAACTTAATCACAGATTGGTGGAGAGACATTAAGGGGAGGGATGTCACATATACTAATGAGGTTAAACTAGTGTATCACTATTAGGAAATTTTGCAAACTATCAATGAGGATACAGGAATGAAACTGGAGTTATGGGTTAGAATAAATACACAGAGGGGAAACTACAATTATTGAGAGAGGTTTTGGCGGCACACCATAGCATGGGCATGGATGAGGGCATGGTACTTGGATGTTAGAGGTGAATATTATCTATTTTAGGGTCATGCTTAAGAAGATAACTTGTGGGTAAGCTAGAATAGATTGGTGAAAATGGAGTTTAGCAAAGTTGTGGTAGTACAACTGCAAGGTCAAATCATACCAAATTCCTGTATCTACCAAAGTTTATATAAATCACCTAGTGAAAACAACATAGGAATCATTGTAGGATATGGCGACATTTGTTGCAAGAGAAAGTTATTTTTTTCTTTTAAACAAAGTGACAATTAATATGCAAAATATTTGTGCTATATTTTGCACCAAGGTGATTGTAGAGTCCAACATTGTAAGAATCACCAGTGTCTCATTGCATTGATAATGTAACTTGTTTTTCATTTCCATTCGAACAACAATGCTTCCTATGGAGGGAATACAACAAGGAGATAGCATAGCGCTACCCACCAATGTCCACCACTATGGAGAAGTAGCTCTGCTCACCTTCGAGGTTTCTCTAGCTAATGAGGGTGAATGTTAGAGACGAAGGCATCATGGAATTGGATACAGAAGTGGAGACACAAATCTCACCCAGCCAATGACCCTTGTTGTTTTGAATGACTTGATTTAAGGAATCAGCTGGCTCGTGATCAGAGTTCGAGTGTGGTTCTAGGCTTAGTGGAGCATAGAGGAATGGGTAGTGGTGCATAGGAGACCAAACACTCACAACATTTCACATTTTTGCCTAATGATGCATACATGTGTCCTATTTTTATAGGCTCAATACAGACGACGAAAGTCCTCAGAGAAACCTCCCCTTATAAAAACCTTCGGTGTAATTGGCATACAATACACAACTATGGTGTGTTTGGTATATAAAATTAATAAATTGTCTGATATATTTTGTTTTTCACAATTTTACAATTACTATAGGAGTTTATTATATGTGGGATTGTTTCAAAAGTTTTCACATTTTTGTGGAGTCTAATTTTTCTAGAATCTAACAAGAATTCATTGAAACCACATTTTTTATGTGGGAATGGTGCACAATGGAAGTTTCGTAGGGGTTTTGGAGGGTGTTGAGTCCATATGTGCAACTAGAAACTGGTTTATACAACATAAAGAAAGATTTCACTACAAATTCTATCATGATTCCAGTCAAAATCCATTGGAAACTATAAAAAGTATCACTTATTAACAACACCATTACTATATATATCTCCATATGTTTCCTCATATATTGTGGATCCCCCAATCTTAAAATTGCATTATTCTCTACATACTAAATATGAGAAAATGAAATACGAAGGAACTAATATAGTGTAAGAGCATTAATTATTTGTGGTTTTAATTACAATTGTAAAATTATAAGGATATTTTCATTATAAAAATCACTACAACTAAATATAATTATCTAATTTGAGAAAAAGCCTTGAAAAATAACATCTCTAATGCCTTAAGTGAAACGTACGAAGTAAACATAAAAAAAATATTGGGTCCCAACAACTGTACATGATAAGGATATAAAAGCATAAGAAAAAAATCCTAGGAAAAAGGGAGAAATATATGACTGCTCAAATAATCATGTAGTCAAGACTATAGATTCGACAATGATCCAGGAGATGGGAAAAATAGAGACCCACTACAATGAAGGTGTACCAAAATGTCAAGGTGATAACCAAGAAACCTCAATGAGCTTGGTTAATATCTAAATTAGAATATGTTGTAGAGGGATACTAAAAAGAAACACTAACAACTTCCTAATAAATGTTTCATGTAAAATAGGCACTGGTAAAGAAACATGACAAAGGCTTCAAGTGGAAGAAACACCATCGACCACCAAACAAATAATATAACCTATAAGCATGTCAAACCCAACTCAATCACAATAAAACAATCATCATGAATATTTCTAAACATCATCACCATGAGAAAAAATAAAATACTAAAAATTCAATTAGAATAACAATAGAAATATCTATGATCATTAAAATTCCCCTCTACCCCACTAAAACACAACTCAGGGATAAACATAAATAAAAAATAAAAATAGGAATGGTGTATTACTGTACAACCAATGAGACAAAGAAACATGAATTTGGAAAACATCTATTCAAATGATTCCATGATCATCCATCAACCCCACCCCAATCAATCATGATCGTTCACACTCGCCCACAACACATCCTCTCACATCTCTTCTATAGTGATCTAAATGCATGTCTACTATGTGAGAAATAATTTTGATGCCTGGGTGATCTCCTCTTATCCTTATGATAATGTTGATATAGCATATTTTCTCATTCTGTAGAGTCAAAGATGGGTGTATAAACATTGTCATCCGGAAACCATTTCATCAATATGTATATCACAATCAATATAGGAGTGTTATTCCAACACCTGAGCTTGAATTCCTCTAATGTGAAAAAACACCTCTCTAGTCTCAAAAAAGCTAGATGTTCATGTAATTAATTTGCAAAAATAATATTATATCCAAGAAATTCTCTTGATTTTTTCACTACAGGATTAATAAAAACATCAATACCATTTCCATTCATCCCAAGTCCTTCTCTGACATATCCCACTTTATTACCAATCAAGTCCCATACTGGTGGTGTATTTTTCAAATATAGGTGAAAGAAAAATGCCATTATTAAGATTAGCATTTCATATTGACAACTGAACAATAGCATTCTCCTTCATTATGAAGTTGATTAGCTTCCAATTCAAGATGTTGCTTGCATTCGTGCAATTCCTTAACTAGGTCATCCTTATAAATCAGCTAGTGTGCCAAGCGAAAATATTATTTTAGATTTTGATATTGATATAAGTATATACTTTTCTCTACTTAACGAGGGCATGCTTCATGATGAAGCAGTTCCATTGAGGCTTTTAAATAACAAACCTCCATAAGTCGCTAGTTATTTTCTCCTCTAACTTGCATATTCACTTCTTCAAAATTGCATTTTTGAGTCAAATAAAGAGTCAACTTAAATTTTGAAATCATCAATAGGTCTATCTTTTCCTAAAACTCATCTACAATATTTTGGAAATACTTACCCATGATTGAATCCAAATTGTCAACCTCCCTAATTTTCTCGGTGAGAGTGCTGTAAAAACGACTATTAAGTGTGGAATTTTCTTGTTTGAAGACAAAATCAATGAAATCCAAATGAATATATTCATTTAAAATTTTCTCGACTTCCTTTTCGTCAAGAATTTCATATATTCTTTTACCCATATTGATAAACTATTCAAACTACCAAGTCAACAAATGGACTAAAAAAACATTGATAATTGCCTCTTCAATATAAACATAGCCCATAAATATAATGACACCAATAAAATATAATCACCATAAAAATCAAACCACCCACTCACTAGATTCTCATGACCACCAAACAAATATCCCATCATAACTTCAAACCATAAGGGAGCCAAACATATTACAATCTCACTAAAATCGTTTGCCGCCAAAGTAGCAAAAGCAAGCAACTAGCTAATTCAAATCACTTTGGTACAATTAGAGAACCATTGTTAAAAAAACCCTTATGATATTTAATATAAGGGCGTAGGCTATCTAAATAGCTCAGTTGATGCCATAAACTTAATACGTTGAAAAAATCCTTTTAAGTATTTTCCTTGCCCATTCCCCCAAAACACCTTTAAGTAGTTTCCTTCCAAAAGGACTTTAGATTGATAACAACGTAAATGTCAATTATAACTTCACCTACTGAAAACCATCCATATTGCAAGAAAACATGATCAACCCTTCATTCTCATAACTTTTTGCCTCAGATAGGAGTGTGAACTAAATGGATGCCTGAAACAACCTATCAAAATCATAAATCACTTCCACTCTTCTTCCACATAAAATGTCTTGCAACCCTCCAAAAATGACTTTCTCTGATGGTGGTCATTTAATTTTTATTAGTCCCCGGTTGGAGCTTCAAAATTGATTCCATCTACTGTAAGCTATTAGAGGCAGAGAAATAAGTTATCAACCTTGGATGGTAGTCTCGTTCAGAGTGTCATGGTAAGATAAAATGTTTCTATGAAAACTTTATTCTATTAATAAAATAGTCACGTATATACATGAGGAATTGTCTCAAGATAGGGAAGCTATCTTGGACACACAATAAGTTGGTTGAGAGAATATCTCAACCTCACACCAAACTAGGAAGTTAGTTTTAGCTAACCTATGGAATAGGAACAGACTCTATACATAGAGAGAATCACAACTGAAGACAAGTATGAATTACACATTCCAACACACCCCCTTAATGACTACTTGTCTCAATATCCATATTCAAAATCTACATCTGGTCTTTTTTGGTAATTACACTAGTTCTGTTTGGTAATTACACTTTGTATCTTGTTCATGCTATTGTCGACGTCCATATAAAGGAAAAACCATCTGCCGAATGGGTTCCCAACTGCTGCAACTGCCCATCTACTAGGAATTCCTTCACATACATGGTTCATCCAAGCTCTCTATAAACTTCCCCTAGCTATAAAATTTCACCTCGTGGAGTCTAAGACCAATACGGCCCACCCAAGTGTATCCATCCCACATGACACACTCTTCCAGGGTGTTAAAACTCTCTAATAAAGGGAACACATAAAAAAGGAGTATGCATGCTTCAGTGGGTCTTATAGCATGTACAAACAATAAATGACATGTAGATTTGCTCTAATTACAAATTGTGACTATACTCTATCATGGTCATGAGTCTGTTATACAAACATAAACAAACTTTGACTACACCATTCATATGTTAGAACACACCACTACTTTGGCTTTGTATTTTGAGTCTTTGGGATCTTCATTTTTTACTTTGGCATGCTGGTATGCAAAGTCTAGTTGTGGTCAAACATAAGAAAAGGATATGTCGACATCCATATAAAGGACCAACCAGCCACCAGAATGCATGGGTACCAACCACTGCAACCGCTATTCTCGTAGGATGTGCTTTACATACATGGTTCTGTCAACCATTATCACTGCATACATGTACCTGTATCTATATATCCCCCTCCAATGTGAGTTTTATCGAATGACTTGTAACCATGTTAAAAAATATGTTTCAGGTAGGCAGCATATATTTCTCCTCTAGGTAGGTAGGCAGGCAGAACTCCTCCTTACTCACCAACAACAGTGGTAGCATATTTAAGTAGGCAGACAGCGTAAGGCTCCTCCTCACACAACAGGTCTTCCTTCATTGGTGAACTCTCACAAGTAGTAGATCTGTATTAGATATCTTCAGCAAAATTTTACCGGAACCCTTCATCGGCGACCTTTCACCAGATTTCTTCATCAGCGACCTTGCACCAAATTTCTTCATCAGTGGGAAAACACTGGCACGGACCTGTTCTCAATCCATTTCACTGTTACACATGGTTTCTGGCTGACCAGAAACCGACACTCTAAAATGGTTTCTGGGTAACCACGAACCTGTAATTACAAAGTGGTTTTGAGATTACCACAAACTTTTATGGGGATACACATGCCTCTACAAGGCTTACATACTCCAATTCTTGTAGTTACCAAGTACATTCAATGACCACTACAAAACCATCCTAGACTTGCTTACCATTCAACTATCTGACTCATTATACAACATGTTATTGAGTCTATTCCAAGAAACTCACACAAAACAAACTTTCAATTTCGTTTTCCATCATATTTTAACCTCTATTGCTGCTCCTTCACCTCCAACAATACCTTTGAGGGGTCAATTGATAAAGAAACAGATCGAAAAAATTGTTGTGGACAATTTTTTCACCCCCTAGAGACAGTCTAGAGTTGCTATAGACCAGTGCCTAGGACATCTTAATATAGCAAGAAGCTCATTATATAGCTTGGGTTGTCAGTCCAAAAGCTCACTTATTACCTCTTGTTGAACAAGGAAATTAGTTTAGAATGGGACCAATCTCTCTCAGAAGCTGGTACAAGGATAAGAGTATTGTAGGAACATCATGCAAAATTCCAATACCAAGGCATCAGACAATTAAGAGACAGCTTACTGTAAAGAGGGCCGGTTCAAATAATATGCCACAGAAATCAAGTATCAGAAGGTGGATGCAGTGAGAGGAATAATAAGAGAATACCAGTTGATATTATATTGATACCCAGATATACAACAAAACCATGGATGGGCTTGCCAATTCAAGAATCCATACACAATCCTGGCATTTTAAAAGCACCCTCCTAACACAACTGATATAGCAGAAAATATGAATGAAGTGAGCATGGAACAGTATATCATGACTAGGCCTATTTAAAGCGCTTGAATAATTCCAGAAAGGGCATCAACAATGATGAATCCTTACTGCGAACTAGTGAGCCACTCGCATTCTAGAACATGATACAAGAAGATAAATAGAATGAAATGAAATATTGTATTAACACATGAGAGAAAATTACATACTGTGAGATACCAAAGACCAGAATCCTCAATACAGTTATAACTCCTCCTCACTGAGCCCCTACGGGCTCTGAACCTTCATACAGAAATATTACAAAATGTATACAAAAGCCTTTTCACTGCACAGTTTGCTGATCGAAATCTGGAACCCTTACAATGTCTTCTTTTTGGGTTTTTATAGAAAAGATAGAGAATTCTAGAGAAGGAGGTAGATGGGGCACATTTAATGACTCAATTTGAATAAAGTGGCGGAAAACATTCGCGCCCACACTGTGAATGACTAACTATAAATGAATGTACTTTACAATATGTCTCTAGAAATAAATGCTAAGGAGGAAAATCTCCTTATGAACAAGACACAAAATAATAAAATATCTGATATTACGCCTTTAAGTGAGAAAAATGCGATCTTTGTGTTTGTAAGAACCACAGGATACCACACGATTACATCTTTTGTACTCTCGACTTTTAACTTTGAATTTAAATCCTGGACCTTTAATGCAGGGCAGAGCGTTCCTTGATTTTCTCTGGAGGGTTCTGTAGGTTCATATATTTGTTGTATTTAATGATAGTCATTCCACGCAACTACCCTCGTCTTCTTTCTTAGATTTCGCCAGCAAAAACGTCCTTTGATATGCTCTTGACCTCTGTAATGGGGGTGATAAATTATGAGGCCTTTTTATCATCTTTGAAACCTGCAAAACCCACAAAAATATTAGAGAAACCAGACTCAGAGGTAAGGAACATGGAGGTGGAGATGATGATGACGTCACGAGCACGAACGGATGACAAGAACACACAGGGTGGCGGAGGAAAGACAATGGAGATTCTGATTAAACAAAGAGATCGTGAATTTTCCACGTAGAACAGTTTGGTCGTGAGGAATGAATAAAAATGGAGGATATGAATGAAACCACACACATATATAGATATGGCGGGGAGGAATATTATGGACGCGCGAGAGTAAAACACGTGGATGTACGGGGGACAAGTGGAAAGGCAACGTGGCAGCGGAGTCAACAGACAGGGAGACCGGATTTTGGGCCGTCGGATTGCAAACACAGATCAACGGCTGGAAGTTGATGGGAGCAGCACGATGGTGGGCCACAGGACATGACGAACACGAGATAATGGGCGAGCAACTTCAGAGGATATCCGCCGTCGGATTGAGGTCATCAGATCTAACGGTGCGGGTGAGTTCCGCTGCCCGACCTTTTTACAGACTTTAACGCGCGGGAAATCGGTTTTTAAGGCCCGTACCAAAGACACGCGGCGCGTTTTTAATGGAATCGCTCCCCCCATGGTAAATACCGCCGGCTCGGTGAAAGTGGTGCGGAATTTACCGCCGGTTTTCTGCGCGCGGGGCCCTCCACATGGAATAATTGCCGCTTCGTTGATTGAACTCGATCGGACGACCACCATTGCGCCCGGAACATAAAACAATAAGCTCCCTTTCGTTTTAGCTTGTGGTTTTCGGGCTCGGGTCACGTGATGACGACAGGAAAAGGGGCTAAGGCCCTGGGGCTTTGGCTCAATATAATTTTAATAGCGGGTTTTTAACCTTTGGATAGTATATTTTGGAGCGGAAAAGGTGGCGATGAGCACAATATGAAGGTTTTTGATCACGAAAGATATTTGGAACAGATCTAAAAGGAACCGGTGGTCAAAATTAAATGGAGGAGAGAATATGCAGAACATCAGCTCCATCTGGGGACGGCATGGTCGTCCTCGGGCATGTCGAGAACACGCAGACCACTGAACATTTCACTCTGTTTTTCAATTCCCCTGCGCTTCTTCTTCAGGTAATTGCCAGCATCCTTTCTCTATGAAAATGAAAACTAAAATAACTTATATACAATATAATATAGTCAGGCATTCCCAACCTGGGTCAGAATTGGAAGTATGGCTTGAGGAATTGACCATTCACAGGGGCATCCAGCAGATCACCCTGTATGTTTTCTAACATAAAAGTATTATTGCCCCCTTGATTCACAATTTTGAATGGGCCAAACCATAACGGATCAAATTTAGCATGCTTGCCTTTCTCTGCTCTACGGACATCCCATCTGAGAACTAGGTCACCAATTTGGAATTTCCTATCTTTCGCATGTTGATCAAATACGTTCTTCATTTTCTCCTGATATTCTATCAATCTCTGATTCACCTGGTTCCGTGTTTCCTCCAATTCTATCAGCTGATTAATCCTTCTGATCATGTCATCTGGCTCTTCCTGGCTTTCTCGCATAAAACGTTCTACTGGCAACACCAATTGCACAGGAAACACTGCTGCTCGCCCGTATACCAGCTCATAGGGAGACTTCCCTGTTGCTCTCTTGCTAGTTATTCTATTCACCCATAGAGAAAACTTTAATTGTGAGTCCCAATTCTTCTGATTTTCACTGATTGTTTTCTTCAAGGCTCTCACCAGGGTTTTATTAGAGGATTCTGCTAAACCATTTCCCTGGGGATAGTAAGCTGTGGAATGAGTTAATATAATGTTATATCTTTGGCAGAAATTTACAAACCTGGCAGACTTGAAAGCTTGTGCATTGTCAGTGTCGATCCTAGCAGGACAACCAAACCTAGATATGATATTTTCCTCCATAAACTTGATTATCACAGCATCTGTAGCATTTCTTGTAGGTATGGCTTCCACCCATTTTGTAAAATAATCTGTGGCTGTTAGTATCCATTTATATTGGCCACTTGATGGGGGATGTATTTCTCCTATAAAATCTAATCCCCATTTTTGAAATGGTTCATTTACATGGATAGGGATCAAAGGAAAAGCTGTTAATTTCTGCCTTTCAGCAAATCTTTGGCACTTGTCACATGCTCTGACCCAAGCAAAAGCATCTGTATACAATTTTGGCCAATAAAACCCAGCCTTCAGGATCTTTTGAGCTATAGCCCTCCAGCTGTAATGTCCTCCACATATTCCCTCATGGAATTCTGTCATTATACTTTCTACTTCATTTTCTGTGAGGCACAACAGTAATATACCCGAAGGGTCTCTCCAATATAGCTGTCCATTAGCAATTATATACTTCTGGGATTTCATTCTTATAGCTCTGTATTTTACCTTATCACAACTTGGAGGACAGCTAAGTGTGAGAATATATTCAACTATTTCTTTATACCAGGGACTAGTGAGGTATTTCATGTGCACCTTTTGAGTGGCCATCTCCAGTCCTTGCTGCTCTCCTTCTTTTTCAGATTCTTCATTTGCTATCATGGATAAATTAATGCCCAAAGCTTGATGATTTGATTCAGATAACATCTTCACAAGTCCCTGTCCTTTAACCAGCTTAGTAGGCCTTATGTCCAAATCATACTCCTGTATTTTTGCAATCCATCTTCCTCTTTTAACTTCGCTATCCCCCTGGACAAGAATGTCTTTGACAACTGCTGTGGGAACATATGCAGTGATGTGAGATTGCAAAACATAGGTTCTAAAAGCTTTAAGGGACTTTACTAGGGCATATGCCTGCTTCTCTAATATATTGTATTTCAATTCAACATCATGCAATACTTGGCTGAAGAAAGCTATGGGTTGCTCATATCCATCTTCATTTCTCTGCAACAAAACTCCAGCAATTGTATGGGGTGAAGCAAATGAAAATATTATAAATGGTTTTGCATAGTCTGGCCCAGCTAGCACGGGAGCTTCAACAAATGCTTGTTTTATCCTGGTGAATGTATCTCTAGAATCCTGGGACCATCTTACTTCATTCTCCTTCTTCAACATATCCGTTATATGCCTAACTATCTCAGCATAGTTAGGAATAAACCTTCTTAGAAAATTAATTCGGCCTAAAAACACTTGCACTTCCTTCTTATTCCTAGGTAAAGGAATACTGTTTATTACTTCAACTCTCTTAGGGTCAATTTTCACACCATCTTTAGTTACAATGTGCCCTAAGAGTTTTCCCTCATCTAATGCAAATAAATATTTTTGAGGATTGAGGGATAGGCCATACCTTCTACATTTTTCAAAAGTTCTTCTTAAATTCTCAATATGCTCATCATCATTCTTTGAAAACACTGTGATATCATCAAGATATACCACCAAAAACTTGTCCTGCTCTCCAACAAAGGCTATGTCCATTGCCCTCTGAAAATTAGCTCCTGCATTAATTAATCCAAATGGCATCCTGGCATACATAAATGTTCCCCATGGTGTGGTAAAAGCAGTCTTCTTTTGATCTTCTGGAAACAAAACTACCTGATTATAACCAGAAAATCCATCCATCATTGACATTCTGGATGCTCCCACCACTTTCTGCAGGATGTAGTCCATCTTAGGCGGTGGATAATTATCCTTTAGAGATGCTCTATTTAAATTCCTTAAATCCACGCACAGCCTTATTTCTCCGTTTTTCTTTCGAACAGGAACAAGATTTGCTATCCATTCTGAGTATCTCAAAGGCACAATTATTTTGGCTTTCAGCAGCTTCTTGACTTCTTTTTCAATGGAGGGAAGCAGCAGAGGATTTATCTGTCTGAGCTTCTGCTTATAAGGCTTTGCATCTTCCCTCAAAGGAATTTTATGCTGCATTATATTAACATCAAAAGTTTTTAGGTCTTTGTAGGACCAAGCAAATATATCTTTATAAGATTGAAACAACCTCAAATATTTTTCTTTATATTCTTCTGGGACTCTTTTAGATAATTTTACAATTTTGGGATCAACATAAGTACCCATATTCAAATCTCCCACTTGATCTTCTTATGTCACCTTGTTTGGCTGCAATGGAACGTCATCTTTGTTAAATAATCTTTCTAGAGGCACCAGCCCTCTAGGTATAATATTACCTTTCAACTGCAGCACTCTATTACCTGCTATTTTCTCTTCCCATCTGTTTTCTGCAATATTTTCAACTTCTTCCTCCTCATTATCATCAATCTTCATATTGGAGAATTATCCCACTGTCTCCATGAATCTCTTCATCTGTTCATCATCTTCAAATACCTACCAATGCTTTATATTATCTGGAATGGATGGTCTGTAACGTACCTCCACTTCGTATCTTAAAAGTGGATTCTAAGGAGGACGGAATGTGGTGGCAGCCACAACAAGAGAATCTTCTATTCTGTTTTGCTCCCGGGGCATGAACTGTATATTAAATGTTGAGAAGAAATTCTCTATCATGTCCCATACTTCATTTCTGTAAGCTTTCAGCCGCGGGTGCTTTGTTTGACATTGATTTCTGATCTTCCTTACCACCAGCTCAGAGTCTCCCATGAATTTTAAACATTGGATGCCCATGTTTCTAGCTGTCTGAAAACCCAATAAGAGTGCTTCATATTCAGCTACATTGTTGGTATCCTCGTATTCCAATTTAAAGGACAGTGGCACCCATTTTCCTGTAGGATAGATTAATAGCACCCCAGCTCCATTGCCTTCCCTTGAATTTGCTCCATCAAAATGCAAAGTCCATATTCATGATTCCTGATCTTCCTTAGGCTGCTCAGCTTGGATTTGACCAAAAAGGGGCTCATGAGCATAATTTTGATTTTCTTCTAACATCAGACATGAAAAATCTCCCTCTTTGTTATAAACCGGGGAATTCTCTGAGCAGTCAGCCTTAGTTACCATTTTAACAAATCTAGTCTCCCTGTATAACCTCCTCTCCTGGCCTCCAAAGACTGGGACAGTAGCATATGTCAAATCCAATTTGATTGACCCACCAATTTTTGTACCCCAGGACCTTGACAGCAGCATGCCAAAGCGGGCTGGGATATCGGCAACCACAATGTCCATGACCACACTTTTTGCTGGAATTTGGGCCAAATTGACCACTAAATCCTTAATCATTCCCAAGCATTTAACTCTTTTAGAATCAAATGAATATAGGTCCTTATATGGTCTTGTAATTTGCAGCCCTAGTTGCTCCATGACAGACAAAGGCATAAGATTATGGGAAGCCCCAGAATCTAACATACAATTGTGTAACAGCAGGTCATGAATAACTAGGGACACGTAAAAGGGAGGAGTAGAGGGGTCTATCTCCTCGACATGTGGGCCAAAGACTACCATGGGTCTTTCTTCTTGAAGGTTTAAACTATCAGGCACAATTGGTATTTCAGGAGGAAGTATAAAGGAAGTAACTTGAGACTGATATAAAGGCTGTTTTAATAGCTCAGTCAGAGGGACTGGAATCTTAATTTTCTCAAGTTCTTTTTGTAAATTAAAAGCAGAAGGGGATTTTTCTGTTACAACTTCTTTAAATTCTTTATTTTCAGTTGAAGATTTAATTTCTTTCGACACTGACTCAACATTAAGAGGATTGACTATTTTTGAAGAAGAAGGAATCTGATTATTAGACTGCGGGGGAACATTTAGAGGGTTCTTACCTTTTTCTATGATTTTCTTTGTTGCTGATTCCTTCTGAGCAGATGCTTCTTTCTGAGGTGGCCCTTCTTCTTGGTCTTGAGTTCGGGTCCTCTTTCTTGAAGATCTGAGATCATACTTTACATTGAATTGTGCTTGCATGAAATCAGCAAATTGCTTACAATAATGGTCAATCTCTGCTTCTTCTTCTTCTTCATCTTGCAATGGGCATTCCATATCATCATTATTTGAAAAAGCCAGATTTGAGTCTTCTAATCCATAAGCTGCATCTCGAGTGGAGTCATCTGCTGGTCCTTCCAGGTACAAAGGATGTGGTACCTGATCTTGTTGCTCCTTTGCTTCTCTAGGCAATATCTGCAATGGGGGTCTTCTGTACTGGGGATTATATCCTCTGTTTGGAGCATTATAGAAATTCTTGGGAGCTGCATTTTTAGCTTCCAACTCAAGCTTGACCATCTTCTTAATAATCTTGCTTATTTCATCCATCTTGTCTAAATCCTTTTCCTGACTAGAGGAGGAAGCTTCTTCTTTACCTCTCCTCCTAATATCTTGTTCAGCTTTTCCCTTTAATTTGCCAGTAGAGGCAAAGTTTTCTTCCAACTCCAGAGCATCTAACTGTGCATCATCTAAAGTGGCAGGTTTTCTTTCCCTCAATGCGAAGCCGAAATCAAAATCAAAGGTTGCTATGAAAATTATCTTGGCAACAGCTTCATGGGGCTTCATTTCAGGAGGCAAGCTCAAATATAACTTGTTGAATCTTTTAATAAACTTTGATACCCCTTCATTCTGTTTCTTCTTCATAGTATTAAACTCAGTAAGACACTGACCATGATCTTTCTTCTCTCCCCACTTCCTGAGAAAAACGTTCTCCATGACATCCCAGGTGGTCACTGAACGATTTCCCAATGTCTTGAACCATTTTCTGGCATCACCTTCCAAAGATTGTACAAATAATCTCAAGACCACATCCAAATGTTCAACATTTAAGTTTTCTGCAAAGGAGCAGAAAGTTTCAAGATGTTTCTGAGCATCAACTTCATTTTCTCCATTAAATCTCGGCAGAATCTTCAAGTAATCCTGTGGCATATCATATAGCACTTGGGGTAAGGCCAGTGGGGCATATTTGTTCAATAGAAAAGCAGGAACATTGGCCATTGCAGGAGGTGGGGGTTGTACAATAGTCTGAGATACAAATGAAGGGAGAGGAGTAGGAGGAAGTGGAGTATGAATAACAATGGGAATATATTGCACAGAAGCCTGAGGTGTGGATGGGAATAGTTCACGGTTAACAACAGCTACTTCTATAACTTCTTTAATTTCCTCAGCCTTGAAAGTAGGATGAGAATCTTCTTCAATCCAGGCACTTCCTCTACGTGGAGTTTCTGAGAGAAACTCGGGATTTTCTGTTCTAACTTCTTGAGAAGAAGAGGGCGGATAATTTTCAACGGAATATTCAGGGTTTTCAGCACGAACTGACTTCCTCTCCTTCCAAACTCTTTTATGAATGATCTTCTCTGGGTCAGACACGTAAGGTGTTTTCGACTGAGATGTATCTGACCTCAAATGTGGCTTTCGAGAAGCCAGGACTACCAATAAAGTTTATCAAATGAAAGCAGTGGAGTCGCCAAGGTGAGAGATACGCAACTCTTCAACTCTCTGTGCTCACCTGATTAGAGAGTGAAAACAATTTGTCGAAACCCAGGGAAACTGATATTCTTGAATTCGTTCCCCAGCAACGGCACCAGAAAGATGTTGTGGATGATTTTGTCACCCCCCTAGAGACAGTCTAGAGTTGCCATAGACCAGTGCCTAGGACATCTTAATATAGCAAGGAGCTCATTATATAGCTTGGGTTGTCAGTCCAAAAGCTCTCTTACTATCTCTTGTAAAACAAGGAAATAAGTTTTGAATGGGACCAAACTCTCTCAGAAGCTGATACAAAGATAAGAATAGTGTAGGGACATCATGTAAAACTCCAATACAAAGGCATCAGACAGTTAAGAGATAGCTTACTGTAAAGAGGGCCAGTTCAAATAATATATCACAGAAATCAAATATCAGGAAGTGAGTGCAGTGAGGAAACATAAAGAAGATATTAGTTAACATGAGACTGATACCCAGATACACAACAGAACCACATAAGGGCATACTAATTTATGAATCCTTATATGACAATGGCGTTTTAAAAGCACCCTCCTCATGCAACTGATATAGCAGAAAATATGGAAGAGATGAACATGGAACAGTATATCATGACTAGGCCTATTTAAAGCGCTTGACTAATCCCAGAAAGGGCATCAACTAGGATGAATCCTTACTGCAAACTAGTGAGCCACTCGCATTCTAGAGCATGATACAAGAAGATAAATAGCATGAAATGAGAGATTGTATTAACACATGAGAGAAAATTACATACTGTGAGATACCAAAGACCAGAATCCTCAATACAGTTATAACTCCTCCTCACTGAGACCCTACGGGCTCTGAACCTTCATACCGAAATATTACAAAATGTATACAAAAGCCTTTTCACTGCACAGTTTGCTGATAGAAATCTGGAACCCTTCTAATGTCTTATTTTTGGGTTTTTATAGAAAAGATAGAGAACCCTCGAGAAGGAGGTAGATGGAGCACATTTAATGACTTAATTTGAACAAAATGGCGGAAAGAATTCGCGCCCATACTGTGAATGACTAAATATAAATGACTGTACTTTACAAATCTGTCTCTAGAAATAAATGCTGGAGGATGAAAATCTCCTTATGAACAAGACACAAATAATAATATATACAATGTTCTGCCTCTTACTGAAAGAGGGAAAATCTGCTGCTGTAAAACCCTGAGATAGCCTGCGATTTTGTACTGTGCTCTCGACCTTTAACTTTGAATTTAAATCCTGAACCTTTAATGCAGGGCGATGCATTCCTTGATTTTCTCTGGAGGGTTCTGTAGGTTCATTTCTTTGTTTTATTTAATGACATTCATTCCACGCAACTACCCTCGACCTCTTTCTTAAATTTCGTCAGCAAAATATGTCCTTTGATATGCTCTTGACCTCTGCAATGGAGGCGATAAATTATGAGGCCTCTTTATCATCTCGGAACCTGCAAAACCCACAAAAATATTAGAGAAACCAGATTCAGAGGTAAGGAACATGGAGGTGGAGATGATGATGATGTCGCGGGCACGAACAAATGACAATAACACGCAGGGTGGCGGCGGAAAGACAATGGAGATTCTGATTAAACAAATAGATCGTGAATTTTCCACGTAGAACAGTTTGGTCGTGAGGAATGAATGAAAATGAATAAAACCACACACATATATAGATATGGCAGGGGGGGATATTACGGACGCGCGAGAGTAAAACACGTGGATGTACGGGGGACAAGTGGAAAGGCGACGTGGCAGCGGAGTCAACAGACTGGGAGACCGGATTCTGGGTCGTCGGATTACAAACACAGATCCACGGCTGGAAGATGATGGGAGCAGCACAATGGTGGGCCACAGGACCTGATGGACATGGGATAACAGGCGAGCAACTTCAGAGGATATCCGCCGTCGAATTGAGGTCAGCAGATCTAACAGTGTGGGTGAGTTCCGCTGCCCGACCTTTGTAGAGACTTTAACGCACGGGAAAGTGGTTTTTAGGGCCCATACCAAAGACATGCGGTGCGTTTTTAATGGAATCGCTACTCCCATGGTAAATACCGCCGGCTCGGTGGAAGTGGTGCGGGATTTACCACCGGTTTTCTGTGTACGGGGCCCTCCACATAGAACGATCGTCGCTCCGTTGATTGAACTCGATCGGACGGCCACCATTGCACCCGAAACATAAAACAATAAGCTCCCATGCCTTTTAGCTTGCGGTTTTCGGGCTCGGGTCATGTGATGACGACAGGAAAAGGGGCTAAGGCCCTGGGGCTTTGGCTCAATATAATTTTAATAGCGGGTTTTTAACCTTTGGATAATATATTTTGAAGCGGAAAAGGTGGCGATGAGCGCAATATGGAGGTTTTTGATCACGAAAGATATTTGGAACAGATCTAAAAGGAACCGGCGGTCAAAACTTTAAATGGAGGAGGGAATATGCAATGAGGGGTTAATTGATAAAGAAACAATTCGAAAACTTTTCAACTAGACTCAATGTAGTGCATTCCAACACTGATGATCCAGACATAGGCACTCACAGCGACACGAAGAGAAACAATAACAAACTGTCTCTCTCAAAACAATAATCGAGGACTCCATGGTTCGATACTCCGTCGTCCACAAATTCACTGTCAACGTGCATAAAATTCAACAATTTTACACAAAAAGTTCTTGTTTCAATATCCAATTCCCCTGGCATCACAACATAACACCACTTCCCTTGTTCACAATATCAAGAATCATGATTGCTTCCAAGCATACCTTTGATTCCATTTTCACTTTCATGTCTTCATCACATCTAGTATTTAATAATTTCCCTGCAAATTTTTGTATTGTTGGAATGACCAGTTCCAACACACACTTATAATTGTGACAATAGCTGGTTAGATTAAATGTCACAACAATACAACATCTAATTATTTTAACCAGATTTAAATGAATGAATTTACATGTTAAGTTGATCGGGATCAACTTGAAAAAAAAAAAATCATGAAGACAATTTGTTTCATCAAAGCAAATATGTTGGAAGTTTTGGTTTCATCTTCACCTTGTCTCCCTAGCTATAACTCACCATGCTTCTACTGTAGCTCACCAGACGTTGTTCTGGTATATGAAAAAAGACAAGTCTAGGAAGCTCACCACAATGCCCTCAGCCACTAAAGCAGATATGTTGTGCCATAGTTCACTACCGCACATATCACTACTTTCGATCTACACTAGCACTTTTGTATACATTCAACTTCTCCCAGTAGCCTCATTCAAATAACAGCAATTACAAATCGGTCTTCGAAAACTCACAAAATTGCAACAGATCATGATCCACTGCCCAACTTCCGGTGCAATTGACGAATCATACCCTCTATCTCAGATCAAGTCGGTCTACCTATGCCAACGCGACCCTCCAAATGGAGTTGGGTGCTGAGTCTACACATTGTTGTTGGCACTCCTTATGCAGTCATTGCTAGAAGATAACATTTGTTAGAATGAATTCCTACCCTATGTGTGAGTAGAGAAACATGTGTTGTATAGTTCATGTCACTACAATTTGCCCAAATTTTTGTTGAGGGAAAGATTTCGCGAAGGCAACACAGGTTTTAACAATAGTCGCATCAGAGGCTTTAACTCACTACAACACATAGCAAATATTCCACTAATGCACTAACTACCTACAAAGAATATGGATTTATCGCTATCTCGACTCATGCTTCCACGCGCAGCATCCAAGTGGTCACGCTCCTTGTTTATGGTGAGCCTATACTCATATTTGATTCACTCCTACACAAATGATATCCTCAACATAGGTATCCTCTCGGGTATTAAGTGTTGGTGCCATGGTTCTTTGTTGAGAAGTTCCAAAACTACAACCAGCAAAGTGTGTTGAAATATGTGATGGATGCTGTCCTTGATGGCAACCCACTGAATGAAGATGAAGACATGAGATTGTTGGCATGTGTTGTCCTTGATGGCAATACACCTGATGAAGTTATTCTTGACTTGATGGACTTGGTAAATGATGTAAATCTGATGTGATATGATGTTTGACATGATGATGCTGAGTGCCACTTGAAAGGCAACCCTCTCATGAAGTTGTGCTTAAGAGAATGTGTTCCCGATGAAGAAAATATGATGTTTCTACAGTGTGTACAGAAGGCAATGAAGAAAAGAATTCAGAATGTGCTCAAAATATGATGAAAAGAGTATGTCTCTTTGTATACGCGGATTGGCCTAAGGGAAGTCGCGTATGCACGCGGAAAATAATGTGCCAAGTCACGTAGTTCCCGATGAAGAAAATATGATGTATCTACAGTGTGTACAAAAGGCAATGAAGAAAGGAATTCAGAATGTGCTCAAAATATGATGAAAAGAGTATGTCTCTTTGTATACGCGGATTGGCCTAAGGGAAGTCGCGTATGCACGCGGAAAAGAACGTGCCAAGTCGCGTATGGGCTAAAGCGCTCAAAAAGTGCAAAACTAAGGGTAACCACCATGGTATTGACCCATTGTATTGGGTAATGATCCGCCTAATTGACCCCGTCCAGGTAGTTTTGGGCTCATGGTATTGTTTTGGCCCATGGTATTGAAAAAGGGGCTCATGGTATTGAAAAAGGAAAACCTATATAAGAAGAAGAATTTCATTGTGCAAATCATAGGTGTGGGTGCAAGATGTCTGAGCTTGAATGAATACTTCTCTCTGAAGTATATCTGAATGGAAAAGGTTACACTTGAATGATAAATCTGATTGTATGATGCACCAATGATGAAGAAGGGGATCTAGATCTGAATTGCTCTTGTATTTGTTAGATCTGATTATGGAAGGCTTAGATCCGTGATGAGGCGAGCATCTAGGCGAACATCTGTCTAAAGCAAAAGGGTAGATCTGAACTGAATATCTGATCTGATGAAGTATGCTGCTCTGTAATGATTGAAGATCTATACGCTACTTCGCCGCGGAGGAAGCGCGTATATACGCGCTTTCAGCGAAGAGAAAGCGCGTATGCGCAATAAAATATACACTGAGGTATATGCCGGTTTGTGTGGACGGAAGCGCGTATATACGCGAAATCAGTGAAGTAAAAGAGCGTATGCAAACTAGGGTTTGCTGAAGCAAGGGGTATGAAATATCTGAGCTGTTCTGCTGTGTTTATGCTATCTGATCTGTGTTGATATGTATCTGTTGATGATGTATGGTTGTGCTTAAAAAGTATTTGTTGGTTCGTCCGGAAATATATTAATTGTGCCCTGTGTTGTGTTCTATTGAAGTGGTTGGATCCGGCAGAAAAATTGAAGAAACGTGGTCCAAGGTGGTGTCGAGGGTTGTATCCTTCTACTTGGGGTTGTGGGTCCCTTCCAGAGAGTCAACGAGATCAAAATGTAGCTCCTTCCGAAAGGTCAAAACTAGGTCGGGGTCGTAGCTCCTTCCAGAGAGGTCAGCAACTGTTTGTGGGTCACTGTTTACTGGTCTGCGCCAGCACATATGTTGTAAGATGTTTGCTCTATAATAAAATATTGAAGGCTGAGCAACTGCAGCGGTGGTTTTCTCCCGACTTGGGTTTCCACCTAAAAATCCTGGTGTTCATGTGTGATGCTTTGTGTGATGATTTATTCTGTTCTTACTGCACATGTTTACTGCTTAATGAATATCCGATGAATAAATGAAGGAATGATTTAAGTGAAGAATTAATGACATAAATAGATATCTGTGTATACGCGAGTTTCGTAAAGGGTATCCGTGTATATACGCAAGTCTGGTTCAGGAAAGTAGCGTATGCATGTTAGAAGCAGGAAAAAGTGAAAGTTTTGAATATGCAGTAAATACGGATTCACCCCCCCCCTCTCAGTATTTTTCCCAACAATTGGTATCAGAGCAGGTCCTTGTGGAGAAGCTTGATCGCTTAAAGGAGATCCGTCGCAATGGGAAGTCAAGAAGGAATAATGTCTATAAAGCCACCTATATTCAATGGAAGCAATCTAATATTCTGGAAGGTACGTACAAAAGCATATCTACAAAGTCTTGGTGCAGATGTATGGGCAATCATGGAAGAAGGTTATCAATACCCGGCAAGTATTCCTACTGATGCAGCAGAAAGAAAGAAGTATGAAACCAATGCCAAAGCAGTAAATGTTTTGCTGGGAAGCATGTCTGAATCAGAATTTGCTAAAGTGATGCAACTACATTCAGCAAAAGATATATGGGACAAAATCATTCTGAGCTATGAAGGAGATACAAAGGTAAAAAATGCAAAGCTCCAAACTCTTAGAATTGAATATGAAAATTTGAAGATGCATAGTGATGAAAGTGTTGCCAGCTTCTTCCTTCGTCTAGATGATGTTGTCAATCGAATGAGAAATTTGGGTGAAACTAAAACTGATACTACTCTGGTTGAAAAAGTCTTAAGATCCTTGACTCCAAAATTTGACTCTAAAGTCTCCGCTATTGAAGAAAGGCAAGATCTGCAAACTCTTACTATTGTTCAATTACATGGGACTCTGACTGCTTTTGAAATGAGACAAGGAGGTCCTTCTCAAGTAAGAGAAGCTGCATTTAGGGCTTCTACAAAAGGAAAGGAAAAGGAAGTTGTCAAAGAATCCAGCTATATTTCCGATGAAGAAGAAGCAAATTTCGTAAGAAAACTCCAACTAGGAACTGGAAGATTCAAAGGTAAGCTTCCCTTCAAATGTTTTGAGTGTGGAAAAGTTGGTCATTATGCTGCAAAATTTCCTTATAAAGGAAAAAGGAATAAGAACAGATCTAGCTCTAAGAAAAGTTACTATACTAATGAAGATAGTGATGGGTCATCTAATAGTGAGGAAGATTGTGAAGAAGATCTTAGACTTCTCATGGCCTTTGAACAAAAGGAAGAAAAGGATATGTTTATGGATGCTCTAGAGGAAAATGACTTTCTTGAAGAAAATAATCAACTCAAACTTCGCTTAGAAGATTGCAAAATTCTCTTATAAGAACAAAAGGTGATCAGAGAGACTGTTGAAAAGCAGCTTGAAGAAGCAAAGAAACATATTGAAAAGCTAGAATGTGAAGTGGTAATTCAAAGAAAAGAAGTAGAGAAAGAAAAGACCTTGAATCTTAGATTTGCTAAAGGATCTGAAACCTTAGATGAGATTATCAAGGTACAACGTTCTCCTCTTATAAAGACATGTCTGGGATATACCGGAGAATCTTCTCAAACTTCAGCACCAAACTATCTAAAAGCAGTTACAGGTGGTTTACTACATTCAGCCACTCAGCAAGGGAATAGAGGATCTCTACAGGGAAAGCAGGACCATCTCAATTCAAGGAACACTAATAGGGATAGCTTTCAAAGACACTACAACCAACAGGTAAACTCAAATAGAAGATTCCATGATCGCAGAAATTTCTACTTCAATGGGCAATGTTTCACTTGTCACAATTTTGGTCATAAAGTTATTCAATGTGTGGCATATAAAACCATCATGACAAGAGAAGCAAGAAAGAAAAGGTTGGATACTGAACCAAAGAAGAATACCTATAACAATTTTTCTCCTCTTCAAAGTGAAGTTGAATGTACTTATTGTAATAACTTTGGCCATGAAGAATCTGAATGCAGGAACAAGATCCAGCCTAAAGAACATGTTCCCTCAAGCTCCAAAGTGTGGAAGAAGAAAGAACCGCCGGTTGAAAATTGTGGGATAGCATTATTTGGAAAAGGTGAAGAAAATCAATGGTACATCGATAGTGGGTGCTCAAGACACATGACAGGTGACAAAAGCAAACTTCATACTTATAATGCTCTAGAAAAGGAAAAGAAAGTTACATTTGGAAATGATACTCCCGCTGTAATTAAAGGAAAAGGGTCAGTATTTCTAAAAGAAAAAGTGAAGGCTAAAGATGTCATGTATGTGGATGGATTAAGGCATAACCTGTTAAGTGTTAGTCAAATGTGTGATCAAGGAGCAGAAGTGGTCTTCAGTTCCAAAGAATGTGTGGTTCGTGATCTTGATACATGTAAAATCATTATAAAAGGAAAAAGAAATCCAAGCAACCTGTATGTACTAAACGGCATAGATCAATGTTACTTGAGCAAGTCTTCAGAAAATTGGCTATGGCATAGAAGGCTGGTGCATCTGAGTTTCTCTCAAATCAACAAAGCAAACAGACTTCAAGCTGTTCGTGATCTTCCCAAGGTCAATCTTCCAGAAAATACCATATGCAAATCTTGTCAATTTGGTAAGCAGACTAGAGTTCGATTTAATGCCAAAGAAGGATCATCAAGCAAGCCTCTTGAACTCATTCATACTGACATCTGTGGACCTATGAGGAAAAGGTCATTACGTGGGGAAGAATACTATATCCTATTTATCGATGACTACTCCAGAATGTGTGAGATCGCATTTATTAAACACAAAGATGAAGCTTTTGAAAAATTTCAGAAGTTCAAAGCTCTCGTAGAAAATGAATTGGATTCAAAAATCAAGTGTCTTAGATCTGATCGAGGTGGAGAATATTCATCAAATGAATTCTTTGAATTTTGTGAACAACATGGCATTAAAAGACAATTCTCTGTAGCAGGCACTCCACAACAAAATGGTGTAGCAGAAAGAATGAATAGAACAATTGTTCAAATGGCTAGAGCTATGATGGCCGACTCTAATGTTCCTGACATGTTCTGGAGTGAAGCAGCACGTACAGCGGTTAACATTCTCAACAAAGCTCATGTTCGGGTAAATAGTGACAAAACTCCATATGAACTCTGGTATGGTAAGTCTCCCACTGTAAAGCATTTTAGAGTTTTTGGAAGTAGATGCTTTATCAAAAATAATGATGAAAAGCTTGGCAAGTTTGAACCTAGATCAGATGAAGGGATACTTCTTGGTTACTCATCTTCAAGCAAAGCATTCACATGTTACAATAAGAGGCTTCAAAAGGTTGTTGAATGTATTGATGTTGTTATTGATGAGTCTCCTGCGGCTTCTAAAGAAGAAAAACAAACAACAGAAGAAGATGATAGCGACTTATGGCCTTCTACATCAGATGGAAATGATATAGGCAGTGAATCCAATGAAGAACCTGAAAATGATCTATCTGAAAAAGCTCCATCCAGATATGTTCAAAAGAATCATCCTGAATCTCAAATTTTGGGAGACAAGGAATCAGGTGTACAAACAAGGAGAACTCTTGCGGGATCTTCTAGTAATTTGGCACTTCTATCCACAATTGAACCACACAATGTCAATGAAGCTAGCAAATATGAATGTTGGAATAATGCCATGGATGAAGAAATTGAGCAAATTGAAAAGAATGACACTTGGGATTTGGTAACAAGACCTCATGATAAAAATGTCATTGGAACTAAATGGATCTTCAAGAACAAGTTAAATGAGAATGGGGATGTTGTAAGAAACAAAGCTAGACTGGTTTGCAAAGGGTATACTCAACAAGAAGGTATAGATTTTGAAGAAACTTTTGCTCCTGTAGCTAGACTTGAAGCCATAAGAATGTTTCTTGCTTTCTCAAGCTATCAACGAATCAAAGTTTATCAAATGGATGTTAAGTCTGCTTTTCTTAATGGTGACCTAGAAGAAGAAGTATATATAGAACAACCGGAAGGATTCATTTTTGGAAATGATGCAAATCTTGTTTGTAGACTTAAAAAGGCTCTGTATGGACTCAAACAAGCTCCAAGGGCTTGGTATTATCGTCTTGACAAATATCTTCATCAACAAAGATTTTCAAAGGGGTCTGCTGATAGCAACTTATACACAAAAGTTGAAAATGATAAACTATTGATTGTAGTTGTATATGTTGATGATATCATTTTTGGGAGTAACGAAGAATCTATGAGTCAAAAATTTTCTTTTGTCATGCAACAAGAATTTGAAATGTCCTTACTTGGGGAACTAAAATTCTTTCTTGGCTTGCAAGTGCATCAAGCTGCAGATGGTATATTCCTATCACAAGAAAAATACCTTAAGCAAATTCTGAAGAAGTATGGCATGGAAGAGTGCAAACCTGTAAGTACACCAATGATAACCGGATGTAATCTCAGTTCTCATGATGATTCTCCCACCGTGAATCAACCAGAATACAGATCTATGATAGGAAGTCTACTTTATCTCACTGGGACTAGACCAGACATTATGCATGCAGTTGGGATTGTTGGACGATTCCAAGCTAATCCAAAAGAGTCTCACCTTCAGGCTGTTAAAAGAATTTTCAAGTATCTACAAGGAACTCAAGACCTTGGTCTATGGTATCCAAGGAATGCTGATCTTACTCTTCATGCTTACACTGATGCAGATTGGGCTAGAAGTGTTGATGATCGGAAAAGCACTAGTGGTGGTGCATTCTATATGGGACCCCGGTTAGTATCTTGGTTCAGCAAGAAGCAAAATTCTATTGCCTTATCAACAACTGAAGCAGAGTATGTAGCTGCCGCATCTTGTTGCACTCAACTCCTATGGATGATGCAAACCTTGCAAGATTTTCAAATCAAATGTGCAACTCCTATCTCCATTATGTGTGATAATACAAGTGCCATCAGTATCTCAAAGAATCCTGTTATGCATTCGAAAACCAAGCACATCCCCATCAAATATCATTTCCTACGTGAACAAGTGCTTGAGCAAAAAGTGAAGTTGGAGTATGTTACCTCCAAAGAACAAGTTGCTGATATCTTTACCAAACCTCTGCCCAGGGAAGCATTCGAGTATTTAAGACAGAAGCTGGGAGTGTTCTCTGCCAGTCAAAAGAAAAATCTGCATAAATTTTAAAAGATGTCTTGGGATACGCGGGTTTCCTGAAACACAGTCGCGTATGTACGCGAGTTCCTGCACATAAACCCGCGTATGTTTGATTGCTGACAATTTTTTTTTGGATGGTTCAGCATTCTTCAGCACAGCTGCAGTGCTGTCTGGTATCTCTGATACTGTTTGGTATCTCTGGTGGTCTTCCAGTTCTCATAATTCTGTTTCTAATGTCTTGATGAAGATGCCTTGATGATTTGTTGGTGAAAATGTTCAGGATGCACAAACTAAGGGGGAGCCTTAGTCATATGAAAAGGATGCATGGATGCACAGATTCAGGGCGAGCATTAGTTTTGCTGAGTATAATGCACTGCTGGCCTTATGGTGGATCTGATATATGATCTCTCTGAGGTCTTTTTGGTATTGGTTATGAAACTTCTTTTTTTGATGAAAAGGTCATGTGGAGACCCATGTTTGGATAATTGATGTAAGTATGAGTCTTTGGTGATAGGAAGTTCATAGAGTCATGTACTTCATTGACAAATATGTTTGAAGATTCAGCATGAACTCAGGGGGAGTTTGGCCACTTCAGCACATATCAGATCTGCAAAATGTTTCTTCCACATGAGGAGAAAAGGGGGAGAGTGTTGGTTTTTGATCCGCCCTTTGCCCTTGATGTCAAAGGGGGAGAGTGAACATGGTGTTTGAATGAAGAGAAGAGAGTGAACATGGTGTTTGAATGAAGAGAAGATAATGATGTCAAATGTTTGGGAGAGTGACATGGTATCTATCTGCTATGGTAACCAAACACCATCGTGGTTGCCATCAAGTCCAAAGGGGGAGATTGTTGGAAATATGATGCAGGATGTTGTCCTTGATGGAAACCCACTAAATGAAGATGAAGACATGCGATTGTTGACATGAGTTGTCCTTGATGGCAATCCACCTGATGAAGTTATGCCTGTCTTGATGGACTTAGTAAATGACGTAAATCTGATGTGATATGATGTTTGTTGATGATATGATGCTGAGTGTTGTACTTGAAAGGAAACCCTCTTGATGAAGTTGTGCTTGAGAGAATATGTTCCTGATGAAGAAAATATGATGTATCTACAGTGTGTACAAAAGGCAATGAAGAAAGGAATTCAGAATGTGCTCAAAATATGATAAAAAGAGTATGTCTCTTTGTATACGCGGATTGGCCTAGGGGAAGTCGCGTATGCACGCGGAAAAGAACGTGCCAAGTCGCGTATGGGCTAAAGCGCTCAAAAGGTGCAAAACCAAGGGTAACCACCATGGTATTAACCCATGGTATTGGGTAATGATCCGCCTAATTGACCCCGTCCAGGTAGTTTTGGGCTTATGGTATTGTTTTGGTCCATGGTATTGAAAAAGGGGCTCATGGTATTGAAAAAGGATAAACCTATATAAGGAGAAGAAATTCATTGTGCAAATCATAGGTGTGTGGGTGCAAGATGTCTGAGCTTTAATGAATACTTCTCACTGAAGTATATCTGAATGAAAGGGTTACACTTGAATGATAAATCTGAATGTATGATGCACCAATGATGAAGAAAGGGATCTAGATCTGAATTGCTCTTGTATTTGCTAGATCTGATTATGGAAGGCTTAGATCTGTGATGAGGCGAGCATCTAGGCAAACATCTGTCTGAAGCAAAAGGGTAGATCTGAACTGAATATCTGATCTGATGAAGTATGCTGCTCTGTAATGATTGAAGATCTATACGCTACTTCGCCGCGGAGGAAGCGCGTATATACGCATCTTCAACGAAGAGAAAGCGCGTATGCGCAATAAAATATACACAGAGGTATACGTTGGTTTGTGTGGACGGAAGCGCGTATATACGCGACATCAGTGAAGTAAAAGCGCGTATGCAAACTAGGGTTTGCTGAAGCAAGGGGTATGAAATATCTGATCTGTTCTGCTGTGTTTCTGCTATCTGATCTGTGTTGATATGTATCTGTTGATGATGTATGGTTGTGCTTAAAAGTATGGAAAGGGTTCGGTCTGGAAATATGATGAATTGTGGCTTGCAAGTTGTGTTCTATTGAAGTGGTTGGATCCAGTGTGAAAATTGATGAAACGTGGTCCAAGGTGGTGCTGAGGGTTGTAGCCTTCAGTCAGGGGGTTGTAGCTCCCTTCCAGGTGAGGCTGGTAAACGAGATCGGGGGGTCGTAGCTCCCTTCCAGGAGAGGCTGGTAAACGAGTCAGGGGGTCGTAGCTCCCTTCCGGGAGAGGCTGGTAAATGAGCGCAGGTGGGTGCCTGCGTGTTGGTCAAGTCTGCGCCAACACATATGTTGTAAGATGTTTTCTCTATAATAAAATATTGAAGGCTGAGCAACTGCAGCGGTGGTTTTCTCCCGACTTGGGTTTCCACCTAAAAATCCTGGTGTTCATGTGTGATGCTTTGTGTGATGATTTATTATGTTCTTACTGCACATGTTTACTGCTTAATGAATATCTGATGAATAAATGAAGGAATGATTTAAGTGAAGAATTAATGACATAAATAGATATCTGTGTATACGCGAGTTTCGTAAAGGGTATCCGCGTATATACGCAAGTCTGGTTCAGGAAAGTAGCGTATGCGTTTTAGAAGCAAGAAAAAGTGAAAGCTTTGAATATGCGATAAATACAGTTCACCCCCCTCTCGAGTATTTTTCCCAGCCTGAA